>APFE030639119.1:81798-188197 GCA_000404065.3 Pinus taeda | reverse complement strand
AGCAGCCCGATTTTATATCAACTGTGAGTTTTCTATCGGAGCCATAGCTCTCAGGGTTGGGCCCAACCTGAGAGCCTAGGGCTTCCTTTCTGTACTGTTACTTTTCCTTTATGCATCATTGTTTCCCTTTATGCATCACTGTTTCCCTTTATGCACTTCAAACGTATTTCTGTTAGGCAGATTTAGTTGTGTTGCTTGGATAGATCACTATTTATGAATAGAATTGCTTCAGGTGTTTTGATAAGATAATAGCAGAAAAATATCCAAAGAAAAGGGACAACCACACTCTCAGTTTCACCTCATCCTTATTGGATCAGGGGCTGGAATTGAAGAAACAGTGTTGCCCCAAATTAGTTATGGGTTTAGATCTCTGAAATGTTTCTTTTCATAGTTGATGTACATGGTTTTCTTTCCAATAAAGCTATTCTTCATTCATGTTATTGATAGTTAGACTAGATTAACTAGGACTTTGATCATTTGCAAGACTTTGTTGATTTGGTTGAATGTACACCGTGCAGGGCATCTCCACCACTCTTTCATCCACCTAAACGTCATCTGAGCCACCTGTTCCATCTCCTAGCTGGGTTCCTCATCTCCCATCTGTCCTTTTCCCACGTAACCCTACCTACTTGCTCAATCATTTCCTTAGCCTTCTTTAAGCCAAGTCAGCCTTCTACACCTTCTCACCACTCCACCCACCAGTTTTTGGGTCACTCCAGGCCCCTACCCTACCTCCTTATCCATGCATGCATCTTCCCTCACTCACCCATCCTCTAAAATCCACTTTTTAAACATCTTGTAGAAATTTCTGAACATCCTATAGAAATCTCTGAACATCCTGTAGAACCCCTGCAGAATTCCTGTAGAATCTCACAAATGAGGTTTCTTGATAGCCAAACTTTGTGAAACTCTCTGGAAGGGTGTTGGGGACTCCTTAGACCCTCTCTGAACCTTCCCAACCTTTTCCAAGATTCCTCCTCCTTGATCCACCCTGCCCGTAAAGAACCGTGAAAAGCATATGCATGATAAAACTGACAACTTAATCAAAATTACAAAAAGATGTTTTCTTAGGACAGAGGTAGTCTAGACACATGTATCTTACCTTCATAGAAGTAATGGCATCTCTTTCAGTAGTTTGCATGCTCATATTTGCATCAGTAGGACTAGCTGGTAGAATTAGGGTTTGCTAGGGTTTGCGGTTTCCTCCAGATTTTCAATCTCTTTTCGCAAATAGATTAGCTTTATTCGAGTTAGCTTTCATCCATCAATTACAAATCTTCTTCTAAGAGATCATAGAATTTGGCTTAAGCTCCTAGCGGACTTGTGCCAGCTGACCAAGTGACAGCTGCAACAAGAGCTAGTACTTGTGCATACAGCATTATCACTTCCAAGTTTGTTACGAACGACCGGGTTGATAAAAGTAAAGAAGGGAGTCCCAAGAGTTGCTGCAATACTGGAGCCCACCATCTTTTTGGCGCCATTGCCGGGGAAGTGTCAGAGTATTGGTGATTGTTGCTTTTCTTCTATTTTTTTCCTACAACCTTCTGCTAATTAGTTTATTTCATTTCCATTCTGCAATTTCATTTTCGCAAAAGTAGACTAGACATTTCCTGCTTTCATAAATTAGAATTTCAATTCCGTAATTTCAATTCTGCAAGCGTAGATTAGCGTTTCAATTATGCAATTTCAATTCTGCAAGCGTAGATTAGCATTTCAATTCCGCAATTTCAATTCTGCAAGCGTAGATTAGCATTTCAATTCCTCAATTTCAATTCTGCAAGCGTAGCTTAGCATTTCAATTCCGCAATTTCATTTTATAAAAATAGATTAGTCCTTTCCTGCTTTCATTTCAATTGCGCATTCTCATTTCAGCAAGATAGTTAGTTGCAGTTCAATCTATTTTAGTTTTCCAGGTACCAGAAGAGAGAAAAAAAAGAAAAAGCAATACAAAAAAAAAGTCTTTCCATTTCATGCCTCGTAGGAACAAAGATAAAACCGGAAAATTCTTACCCAACACCCCCACCACATCACTGAGTCAACCTTCTTTCTTCTCTAGTGACAGTGAGCCAGAAGAACCTATAGGTGAACCCCCTGAGATATACGAAGATCCTATAACAGAAGAAGAGTTATAGAACACTCCATTTGAATCCATGGCTGAAAACAGAAATGGTAGAAGAGAAGATGAGAGAATAGAAGGTTCCTTTCCAATCTGAGAGACCAATGGAGACATGAAAATGAAAAACATAAGTCCCTCTGCTCTACTTCACTTCCATGGACTAACTACTGAAGACCCTGATACCTTCCTGTTTGAGTTTGTTTTCCTTTGTCGAACTTATGACTACGCTGAGGATGAGCAAAAGCTGAAACTCTTTCCCTCTACCATCAAGGACGTGACATTACGCTGGTTCATGGGGTTACCTGGAAACAATATCACCACTTGGGCTCAGATGCAACAAAATTTCAATACCAAGTACCGAGACTACTGTAGATCCAAGGAAACTAAGGGAGAAATCTTTCGGATGACCATGGGAAGCAATGAATATTTAGAAGACTACAAGGAAAGGTTCCAACTCAGTTATAAACGGGTCAGGTGCACACTTGACCCGGAATCTCTGAAGTTGGTTCTGCTCTGAGGAGTCCCTGAAGACCTTCTGGACACCCTTAACATGCTGGCTGGAGGAGACATCTACCAACTACCTTACGAGGACATAAAGACCGTGTTTAGAAACCATTCTAGGGTGGCCCGAAAGAGAGGTAGGGGGAATCATCTTTCAGCTAGTACCTCTTTCTCCAAGCATGAGTTTGCTAACCAAATGGAAGACCTCAAGAGTGAAATGTGACAGACTATTTCCATGCAACTTGATACCTTTCGAATTCAGCAAAAGAAAGAAGAAGCTGAGAGGGCTTTGGCCATTTTTTTTCATAGATGCACGAGGAAGCATCCCAAGAATGAGTGCCCATTGCACAGTAGAGGTATGTTTCGTTTGTGAGGAAGACCACCCCACCAATTAATGCCCTACCCTGCCTGGATTTAAAGCCATGTACCTAGGGACTGAGGTGGCTACTAAACCTCTCTACTTCCTCAACCAAAGGAGGCCACATGGACCCAAACCTTATCAGCAGGGGATGCAAGAGACATCCCAAGCTTATTACAACCCCAACCAATCCGCTTATATACCTTCTTGGGGCCCCCCTGCTCATCCTTCCTGGTCCGCACCTCCTCCGTGGTCTTATCCATCTCCATACCACACTCAACCTCCTTCTCATTCGTTTCACTCTCAGTGGAATGCACCTCAACCAGGGTGGAGGCCCCAATACAACACTCCTCTTGCCATTCTGCCTCCACCACCGGCTCAACCGCAACCATTACCTCCTGCTCCTCCAAGACAACCCCAGATGCCTGCTCAACCGAACCTGAACCTGAACAACAGACAGGCCCAGCAGGTATATACTAGGGAGACAACATGCCCTACCTATGTTGTGGAGATCCAAGAGATCAACTTCCGATCTGGGAAGGTCCTTCCAGAGCACCAACCTCCTCCCCTAGAGGAGGAGGAAGAGAAATAGGAAAGTGAACCCCAATCCATTCCACCCTTTCCTGAGCGACTAACAGTAGCCACACAATCCAACCCAAAAGAGGATGACATTCTGGGAGAACTCAAGCAGTTGTGTGTGAAAATACCACTTCTTCAGGCCATAAAAGATGTACCAATATACAAGAAATTGATTAAGGAGAAGTTATTCAGGCACCCAGGTAAGCGAAAGAAAGATGTCTCAACCATCAATGTCATAGGACAACTGTCTGATCTCATGTTGGGGCAAGTAATCTGTCCAAAGTATTTGGGCCCTGGGAGTCCTGTAGCTGATGTCCACATCAATGGCACCATCATACCCCACACCTTGATTGATCTAGGGGCTGCCATTAATGTGATGACCAGGGACACCATGCTTAAGCTCAACCTTCACAGTTCCTTAAGGAAGACCTTGACAGTGTTGCAATTAGCATACCACTCCACTGTGACTCCCGAAGGGATCGTGGAAGATGTCTTGGTCTCTGTCGACTCCTGGGAATACCCTGCGGACTTTTTGGTCCTTCAGCCAAAGGCAAAACTCACGGGATATCCCCTCATTTTGGGAAGGCCTTCACTGGCTACTGCAGATGCTTACATCAAATGTCAAGCCTAAAGCATGACCATAAAAAATGGTCCTATGTCCAAACAGTTGGTCCTATACCCTCGTGCCCAACCTCCGCTAGAACATGACTTACCCCTCTTGCTGGAAGAAGGAGAAGAGGATGAGGTCTACTCTGGACCATTATGCAAAGTAGAGGCCACCAGGGGAGGTCCTCCAATCGAGGATGATTTGATTGAGAACTTAATCCAAAATCCTCCCCCTGGTGCACTATCCTTGGAAGAGTTGGTGGAAGATACCCAAGCCAATGCTTTAGTGGACCTATGTGCGACTAATCTGACCACTCCCAGAGTTAAGAATGTGGAGTTTGGCCCTGAGAGGACTTTAAAGATCAGCTCCTCTCTCTCTCCCTCTCAGGAAAAGGAGCTATGTAGCCTCTTGACCCGCCATTTGGAGGCTTTTGCCTGGAGCTACAAGGAAATGAATGGAATCCATCCCTCAGTTTGTACCCATCATATCTACATTAAGGATGACTGTAAACCAGTCAAGAAACCTGAGAGGAGAATGAATCCAGCCCTCAAAGACATTGTTAAAGAAGAAGTGCAAAAATTGTTGGATGCAGGATTCATCTACCCCATCTCGGATAGCGAATGGGTTTCCCCTCTGGTGTTGGTACCCAAGAAAAATGGGAAATGGAGAATCTGTGTGGACTACAGAGAACTGAACAAAGCCACCAAGAAACACCACTTCCCTTTACCTTTCATAGATCAAGTGTTGGATGGACTGGCAGGGAAGAGGTTTTTCTCTTTCCTAGATGGGTTCAGCGGGTATAATCAGATCCAAATCAGCCTGGAGGACCAAGATAAGACCACTTTCACTTGTCCATGGGGTATATTTTCCTACCGTGTCCTTCCCTTTGGGTTAGGTAATGCTCCTTCCACTTTCCAAAGAACTGTATTAAGCATCTTTGCTGAGTTGGTCCATGATTAGGTGGAAATCTATATGGATGACTTTACTCCTTACGGGTCTAGCTTCCAAAAAGCCTTGTCCAACCTGGGAAAAGTTTTGAGCAAGTGAATTAAGATGAACCTATCCCTCAGCCCTGAAAAATGTGAATTCCTGATGACTGAAGGGACCGTGTTAGGTCATACCATTTCTTGCCAAGGACTACAGGTGGATCCCAGTAAAATTGCTATCATCAAAAAGGTTCCACCTCCTCAGAAGGTAAGAGATGTTCGGAGTTTCTTAGGCTTAGCGGGATATTATAGAAGATTCATTAAAGAATTTAGTAAGCTAGCCTCGCCATTGTTTGGCGTCTTAGAAAAAGACATTGAGTTTAAATGGTCTGATGACTGCCAAAGGACTCTGAATAAATTAAAGGATAAGTTGGTGTCCGCCCCAATTTTGAGAGGCCCAAACTGGGTCCTACCTTTCCACATCCACACTGATGCCTCAAATAAATCCATAGGGGCAGCCTTAGGAAAAGTTGAAGAAAAACTTCCATATGCCATATACTTTGTCAGCAAAAACTTATCCAAGGCAAAAATGAATTATACGGTAACTCAGAAATAATTCCCCGCTGTGGTCCATTCCCTGAACAAGTTCCGACACTACATCATTGGCTATCAAAAATTTGTACATACTAAAGATGCTGCAATTAGATATTTAATGAATAAGCGTAATGTGAATGCTCGTATTATTATATGGTTACTTTTGTTGCAGTAGTTTGATTTGACTATCGTTGACAAACCAGGTAAAGAAAATGTTCTTGTTGACTTCTTGTCTAGATTGGATTTGCCTACGGGTGAAGAAGGAACAGTGGATGAACAGATGCCAGATGAGCATCTGTTTGCTATCTCAGTACTCTCCCCGTGGTTTGCTGATATAGCAAACTATCTGGTCTCAGAACAGTTCCCTCCACATCTATCCTCAAAGGAGAAGAGCAGAATTGTGAGGAGGAGTGCCTCATTCACTTGGAGCGGGGGCAACCTATTCAAACTTGGCCCTGATAAGATTTTAAGGCATTGTGTAAGGGAGGAGGAAGTCTTTGACATCCTCCTAACCTGTCACGATGGGCCTTGTGGAGGACATTTTGCAGCCAAGAGGACTGCCTTCATAATCCTACATGCAAGCTACTATTGGCCCACTCTTCATCAAGATGTTAGAAGATATATCAGCCAATGTGATTGATGCCAAAGGATGGGGAAACCGACTCCAAGGGACGAAATGCCTCTCCAACCTCAAGTGACTCTTGAGCCATTTGAGAAGTGGGGTATGGATTTTATGGGTCCTATCAACCCTCCTTCAAGGCAATGGTCTTACATCATTGTGTGCACAGACTATCTGACAAAGTGGGCAGAAACCAAGGCAATAAATGCAACAACAGAAGAAAAGGTGGCTGAGTTTTTAAGAGAAAACATTTTCTACAAATTTGGCTACCCAAGAGAGTTAGTCACCGATTAAGGAAGCCAGTTCACCTCCAACTTGATTGAATACTTGCTTGCTGATCACAAGATCAAGCATAGGACTGCCACCCCATATCATCCTCAAGCGAATGGGCAAGTGGAAGTCACCAATAGAGCATTAGAAGGGATTTTGACTAAGGTGGTGAGCACCAACAGAAAGGATTGGGTAGATCGCCTCGTTGAGGCCACTTGGGCCTACAACACCACTTGGAAGACCACAACCAGTTTCACACCCTATGAGCTGGTCTATGGGAAGAGATATTTGTTGTTAATCGAGTTTGAGTACAACACATTGAGGATGGCAGCTCAGCTGGGCCTAGATCTTAGGCATGCTCAACATGAAAGGTTAATGTGGATGAATGGGTTAGATGAACACCGAATGCAGGCCCTCCTCCACTCAGAAGTGATTAAACTTCAGAGGAAGGTATGGCATGACCGACACCTCAATGAAAAACAATTCCAACCAGGAGATTGGGGCTGCTGTATGATTCTAGACATAAGGATTTCAAAGGGAAGTTGAGGACAAGATGGCTAGGACCATATGCAGTGGAAAAGTGTAATGACAATGGTTCTGCCCTTGTCTGGACTATTGATGAAGAAGCCATCCCCATGCTCATCAATGGGCATCGACTAAAGATCTACAGGAAACCTCTTTCGAGGCAAGAGTTCATCAAAAATGTGGAAAAATCAGTGCTGGTCATAGAGAAGGGTTTTGCCTCTGTTTTGGGCACACCCTGAGCATCATTATATATCAAAAAGAAAAAGAATGCAATAAAAAAAGATCCTTGGGTGAAAACCTTTTTGAGGTGCCCAAGGGAGATGGTAGGGGTGAAAACCTCATTGAGGCGCTCCTGCTGTCTCTCTGAAAAAAAATTGGAATAAAAAGATCCTTGGGTGAAAACCTCTCTGAGGCGCCCACGGTAGATGGTAGGGGTGAAAATCTCATTGAGGCGCTCCTGCTGTCTCTTAAAAAAAAAAAAAAAGAGAAAGAGGGGAAAAGAAAAAGAAAAAAAGAGGAAGAAGGAAGAAACAGAGGAAAAACAAACAAACTTAATCTCTAGAAATTGTTGCAGGTTGCAGGAACACAGTGAAAAAAGGAGGCCTCTCAACTCAAGGACAAGGGTCCCTACCAAGCTACCAGGCAGCCTCACATACACTCCCTCCATGAACACTCATTTTTTCCAAGTTTTGGGCACAATCTGGTCATGGTTCAACCTTCTACAAGAAGCTACAGGACTTTCTACCGGAAGTTCTGTATTTCTACAGGAAACATCCTGTAGAGCTTTTGGGCGGGCCAAAATCGATTATGGAGAAGGATTTGAAGCTTGAAGCCCATTGAGGAGGCACGCAACCACTCTTTTCTTCCATCCTCCACTTGTTTCACCTCCTTTCACCACCCTTGCTCCCACCTGGTCGAATATACCTGCACAGTCATACCAGAACCCTGTTTTTCAAATAATAATTTGTTTTTTTCAAATCAAAAATAAGGCATTCAGAGGTTTGCACACTTCACCTGTCAAGGCGACCTCAAGACCCTTCACCTGTGAACGTGACTCCATTTATTTCAGCATGCACCCCAGAAGGAGAAAGGGATACAAGATGTCCTACAGGAATCCTGTAGCATCTGATCCAACTGGAGCACATACCATGAAGACACCAGCAGCTCATGAAACTGGTGCATGAAGAATTCACCACCAGGGAACCGGGTCTCAAAGTCTCGTAGCTAGTAGCAACCAACGAAGAGGATCTCCAGCACCTGTGCACGATGCAACAACAAGCAGATGCAACATTCGTCGTCCCGAACCCTGAAAAAACCACGTTCACGGCCGCACAGGTAAGTGCCTAACCTTATTTCGTCAAATCACATAAGCTATACTCTAAATGTACATGCCTGTGAGAATGAATGGATTGAACAAGTCTGGTTACCATTCAACTGGCCACCACAGCCAGTCAGGCGGCCTCGAAGGATCCGAATGGGCTTGGTTATGTCGAAAAGATGGGTAATTGACACGTGGGAAGTGTCAAGTCGGGGAGAAGCGGCAGTATGATAGGAATGGTGGCGGTGAATGCAGAGGGAAGAATTCGGTGGTCAGGGACACGCTGGGGAATGATAGCCATGACGTCGACCAATGGATCAGCAGGGACAACTCACCCCCGCGCCATGAATTCCGCAGCATTTTCAATCGGCCGGTTGAATAACTTATGATGCACTGCAATCATTTATGCTCACAACCATTTTGCAGCCGAGTACGTGTCCTCCTCCTCTACAAGTTGTTAGCCCGAGTTCTTGGTCTGTTCCAATGTCCTGCTACCACTCAGACTAGTCCTACACCACCGTAACATCCTCCAGAAGCCGGGAATGATTTCTATAGGAAGCTGCGCTACAGGAAACCCAACATAGAAAGCAACGTCGACTGTTCACGTCGAAGGTGACCATTTTCAATGAGGTGGGCCTGAACATAACTTTCCCATGCAAATAATTCCAAAGGTGGTGAATTCGATGTATTAAGGGGGGTAGGGAAATGTGAATGCAAGTCTTTCTGTGAAGTAAAAAGTCGTTTTCTTATCGCTTCCTGAAATTGTCTTCATGGTCTGCATGCGAGATTTCCTCCATGATTGAATTAAAATCCCTCCTGTAGAAAAGTTGAGACACTGTCAAGGCACCGGTAAAAATTGTAAATTTTATATGACTGTGTGTATAATGGAGACGTAGCTCTTTACTCTCGGTAGAAAAATCTCGAATTCCTCCTTCTGTATACGAGCAGGCAAGTTCAGCACAAGGTAATTGACACAAAGATATCTTTTTTTACGCTCTGAGAAGGAAATACACCCAGAACTCCCTGTCTGCTTAAAAGCGCGAACAAACACAAAGTTTTTACCATGCCGGGAGGGTTCATTAGAAAAGAACCTTCGGACTCCATGAAATTACGGGAAACCCCTGAGGTGGTGGACTTGTTTTCCCATGCACACTAGATGTCATTCTGTGATAAGCTTCAAGGTCACAATGATGAAATTGCAGAAGAATTCCTCAGATCCCTAAAGCCAAAGTCAAAGACATTGGTTATTGTCAACTTGAAAGAATTGACCCTCAGACTCACCCCACAGCTCATCAGCAGAGTAACTGATCTACCAATGGGGGTACCCTGGGATAAGGAGGAGAGAATGTTGGGTCAGAAAGCTAAAAAAGAGTTCTTCTTGCCAAAGGAGCAATTCTCAGAGGACAAGAATGGAGTTCGAAGCACTAGCCTACAACCGTTTTCGAGTGAAGTCAGTCTCCAAATTATGAAGTATATTACATGTGAGGGGTGATTTAGCATCGTGTATGGCTATCATTTCCGGTTGCTCACAAAACTCAGGCACCAAATGGACCTACCCTCAGAACAATAATTGAGCATTCATTACTTCCTCCTGCAGTCCATGATTGAGTGTGCCACCAAACTTAGAGAGGGGACACCAAACCAGCTAGCCCATCATGGGCTTATCAAGCTCCTCGTGGAAGATGCACTCCACACTTTCACTGTCCCTCTCTCCTGGGAAATTTTTCGAAATATGTCGAGGAATGATGACATCCAAGTTTTGGCCGAGGAGCTCACTTCCTCCAGCAGCGAGGAGAAGGAGCATACTCAGGCAGAGAAAAAGGTTAAAGGACAAGAAACCCTGGGCAAAACACCGAAGAAAGAATAGAAAGGAACACAAGAAAAAGGACAAGTTGCCAAAACAGGGGATGGTAAAATTGCACCAACACCCAGGGAGAAAAGACTACAGAGCAGGGTAGAAAGGACTGAGAAAGTTCAAGTCAGTAAGGGCACCCCTAAGGCAACCTCAGCCAAGTTAAAGGAAAAAGTCCCCTCAGCCAAGCAGGCTAAAACAGTGCCCTCGGCTTCTACAGGAAAACAACAGACTATTTCTACAGGAAGTTTAAAAACGACTTCTACAGGAAGCTAGAAAACAACCACTACAGGACTTTCTCCAGGAAGTCCGAAAGAAGGACAGTAGAAGGAGAAGTCGGCTGAAATTCTAGCTAGGGAGGCAGCAGCTGTGCTGGCCACCTTAAGTACCTCTTCCAAGCCAAAAGAGAAACAAAAGAGGGAGACTCATCTGTATTTTAAAGCGAGAAGGAGTGTGAGGATTAAGACTGGCAGAACCCAGCCTCCATCAAAAGAGCTAATCATAATTGTGGATACCCCTACCACACCAAAGGATAGGTCCCCCTCCAAGGCATCCATTACTTATGAGCGAGGGAGCCTGAAGACATCCTCTTGGAGGGAAAGCATGGAGAAATTGAACTCAAAAGCCTCTCTACAGGATGCCGACGCTATTCTACAAGAAACTTTGGCTCGACTGAAAGAAACTAAGCAGATGGAGGAAAGAGCAGCCAAGTTACCATAGGAGGAGGAGAAGACCGAGGTCATCAGGGAACCAAGCCCCCAGCCTAGCCTAGGCTAACTTTTTGGAGGCCGGCAAAATTATTCCTCAAAAGTTCACAGTGCCACTATTTCTAGCACTAGAGGAAGAAAGAGTACGAACCCACACTTGGATGAGGATCGCTAAATCCAAGGGGGTAGCAGATATAGGGCCTCTAGAGGAAAGGCTCAAGGAAACACAAAGGGAGTTTGTAAGAGTAAGGCATGCGGAAAGCTCCCAACAAGCCATGATAAGAGAAGAGAATGAGCTTCTTAGACAGTAGCTACAGCTACAGGGACAGAGAAAAGAAGAGGACAGAGCAACCAAAGACAGCTTAGCAGAACTTCAAGAAAAAAAAGGGATGCAAGATGACCTTGAGGAACTTAACCGACAGCTACAGGAAAGGGAATTACAGGCAGGTATAGAGATACAATCCCTGAAACAACAGATGCAAGAAAAGGAGGCACAACTAGCCTGCATGGCCAGTTGGGCAATGGAAGCTCTGCAATGTAGGCAGCCGGCCAAATCCTATGGCCTATACCTAAAGGACCAATGGCTGCAGTTCTGAATCAACACATTGGCACAGAGGGGTATTTCCCAAATCTAAAACCCCTAGAGATTCATGGATTTATGTAACAACAGTTCATCGGAAGGTAAGGCTAAGCTTTCATAGTTTTACCTTCATAATTTGGCCCTTCCAAACATCACCTCGTGGGACCCCAACACAGCAGTAGGGGACATGCAGCTGATGGCAATGACCTCATGGTTAAACCACAAAGAAAAGAGAGCAGTTGAGGTCAGGAATGTCATGGACCGAGAACTACATGAACCACTGCTGATTAGAGCAGAGCCAGGGGACCCCACAACATTGATATCCGCTCACCGGCACCTAGCAACCAACTCTCAGGCTTTATTAGAGTACATGGATCGATAGGCCCAGGCCATAGCACACTTCGAGGATATGGAGCGATTACTAGGGGACAATTGTGTTCTTTCTTGCACCCGTAGGTGGAACACATTGTCCCACAGCCTCAAAATTAGGGAATATCACACTCCAACTTCAATGAGGGAGGCCTTGGCACGACTGCCTCTGTACAAGAAGTCTATGCAGAACCTCCAGGCCAGATGGATAGGCCTCAAGATAAGTCCACCCTTGCTTTTGGGATTGTTAGAAGGAGGCATAGAAGAGGAAGAGTATAAGCAGTGGGAAGAGGTGGAAAGGAAGGCCTGATTCCATGGCAGTGAGGAGGAAACTACTTCAGAAGCCTGGGATATGAGGGTGGTGATTAAAGCAATGAAAGACGAGGAGCTGGACTAGTTGCTCAGAGGATGAGCAACCCTTTTAGCAGGGGGTGATGATGAGCCCCAAAATTAGTAACTTGTTGGGCTCACTTGGCCTAATTATCCTTGATCAGTCCTTGTTCAATCCTTCATTTTTTATAGCTTATGCATTATTTTCAGTATGTTTATGTCATTTGTACGAATAAGGGTAGTCACTCTTCCTAGGTGGCTAACACGTGCTCATTTCAAGTTTTTTTACACATGTTGGAGCGAAACCGAGCAATCATGGGCTAGAAGACAGCCAAGCCTGAGGTGAGGATTCATAGGGGGGTTGTCTATGGCATTAAATAACCCTTCCTCGGGATCTTCACCCCCAACTCCAAGCTCCAAAGGCCACCAAAACTGAATCTAGAAGGCAGCCAAGCAGATTTTGGAAGGGACTGTCTAACTCACAATTTGGACAGCCGAGTTCCATAGATTTAGGAGGCCAGCTATGGCCCTCATGATGTATAAACGTTGAGGCCTCAGCCTTCGTAAGGGACTTTTGAAACCATTGCATATTTTGCACTACAGTGTTGTTAGCTTTACTTTTTTCTCTTGTAGCCATTTTTGGCATAACTCTTATGACTATTTTTTGATGATGAGAAGCAATCTGATTTTATATCAACTCTAAGTTTTCTATAGGATCCATAACTCTCAGGGTTGTGCCCAACCAGAGAGCCTAGGGCTTCCTTTCTGTACTGCTACTTTTCCTTTATGCATCACTGTTTCCCTTTATGCATTTGAAACGTATCTCTGTTAGGCAGATTTAGTTGTGTTGCTTGGATAGATCACTGTTTATGAATAGAATTGCTTCAGGTGTTTTGGTAAGATAGTAACATAAAAAGATCCAAAGAAAAGGGACAACCACACTCTTAGTTTCACCTCATCCTTATTGGATCAGGGGCTAGAATTGAAGAAACAGTGCTGCCCCAACAAAAACACTAGTTTGCTTGACCATGCAATCCTTAGTGTATTGTTTTCCTTTGCAGAAGTTAGTTATGGGTTTAGATCTCTGAAATGTTTCTTTGCATAGTTGATTTACATGGTTTTCTTTCCAATAATGCTACTATTCATTCATGTTATTGATAGTTAGAGTAGATTAGCTAGGACTTTGATCATTTGCAAGACTTTGTTGATTCGGTTGAATGTACACCGTGCAGGTCATCTCAACCACTATTTCATCCACCTAAATGTCATTTGAGCTGTTAGTGTCAGTCTTTGCATCCTTCCTCGAGTGATCAAACATGCTCTTACAGGTGATTTTAAGGTGTCAAAATCATTTTTTTTCATTTTAGTGAGTCTTCAAGCAAAATTTGGTCACTAGGCATTAAGTATAGGGTTTGCTTTCACTCCTTTCAAAGTTGCCCAAATGTCAGTCTATGTTACTATTCAGCTGAGTCTATCATCATTCAGAAGGTTTTTATCGTCATGTTAGGTTCCATTGGGTCATTTCACACCTTGTTCATGCCTCAGTTGCGCCTAGGCAAGGTTCATTTCCCTCTCCTAGGGTTTTGAAGGCAATTTCCCTTGAATGGTCAAATCATTAGCCAAACTTGTATCTTGATGTTCATACACTTTCTCCTATCATTAATGTACCTTATTAAATACTTCCCATCATTGAGATCCCCCAAATTCCTCATTTTTGCACAAACCCTAGTTTCTTGCCACAACTTGGCAATTTTCTAGGCTATCCCTATGTTTTTCCCTCTTGGATCCCTTCCCCTCACTCGATCTTTGAGGTTCCACTTTCCCCTGCTTCCTAACATCCCTCCTTACTTCCAAAAATTTCCCAAAGAATTTAGAAGCCCCTTATCTCCTTCATTTCGCTTCATTTCGACAAAATCCCTTGTTTCACACATCGCGATAAGTTTCACTCAAAACATGTTCCGGAGAAATCAAAGATGAATTTTGAAAACCTGAGAGCATGTTTTGTCTGCAACAGGACAAGGAAGAAAAACCTCCTTCACGTTTCACACAGGTGTCATGGTTTTAGAGAAATGTCAAAAATACAATCGCCTCGGGAGAATTGATGCACCTCTAAAGTGATCTTGGGAAAATCAAGTTTTCTCCTAGCTTGGTTGGCCAAATAACTTTCTTGATGAGTCAAAGGATAATTAGACAAGAAGATATTTCCAATGAACTATCATGAGCTCAATGTGGAGCTAAGAAAGGCATTCAAAAGTTGACTGCAATAGCACTCTGCGTTGAGGCAGCCGCATTTGGCACATTTTGACTAGTCTTGGGATATTTGATTTTTAATAAGGCAAATGAACTCCAAATTGCAAAATTCTAGTTGAGTTGGAAGGTAGACTCAAGGACCTTTCCAACAAGCTATCCTGCACCTGATTTTGACACTGGGAAGGCCTCCAAAACCCTCCTACAAAATGCACTATGTGCGTGCGACCCATAAAGAGAGGCGCGCGACGCATAGGGAGTGCGCGCTACATTGGGCTTCATTGGCCAGTGTAAATTTACACGCGCGTGATGCATACGGAGCGTGCGGCGCACGGGGTGACGAGCGTGGCACACATAGTTGGGAGCTCGAAAATGGTTTGAAAACTCATCAAATCACCCAATCTTCACATCAATTTGACATGTAGGCTCGCCTCCATTGCTTTTTCTTAGTTTTTGATGGTGAATGTGGTGGGTTCATGGCTCATGCCCATTGAAACAAGACTTTGAAAAACCTCCCTTTTACCAATAAGAAACATTGCTTAGGGTTTTGAAAACAGTGTTGTCACCAAGGTCTACTCCCACCTCACATTCCCTTGCTCCATTTTTTCCTTGATTTCCCTATTTCCTAAAGTTGCCACTCTTATATTCATTAGTTTCATATCCCATACCCACAATTCCTATTTTACAAAGTCCCAAACCCAAACCCTAGTCCATATACTATACCCTATCCCAACAATATCTCATTTACCTTTGGCACATATTTGGCATTGAAACAAGACACCAGGTTCTCATTTTTCATTCTCAACAAACAAAACATACACTTGGCATAAACTTTCAACACCATGGAGGCAGACATCGATACATTATATGACCAAGATAGTGACTTTACAACTGAAACTGCATACACCAGGAGGACACTAAAACAGTGGAAAAATCCTGATCCACTCCGGATTTTGGCCGAGGCTTCGTTGGCTGGGCATGATACATGATGGAGGATCTTCATTCCGAATTTGAGAAAAATCGGAGAAATTTTTGTCATTTTGAAAAATTTTGGCTTAAAAACAGGTTTTTTAGCTCAACGCGTAGCGCATCGATGCGTGCGCTTATGATTGGGACACTTTCTGGAGGAAAACTTTATAGTTTTGGATTTGTCATGGTAAGTTATGCATTCTCTAGTATGGCCAAGGCATTTCATCAAGTTCTGAATGATCAAAAGGGCCAAAAACACCATGAAAATCACCTTTCTGCCACCTTTTGCACCAGCAGGAAGCACTTGTGGGAGAATGAAGTTTTGGAGGGGCAAATGAGCTCCAAATTGAGAAATTCCAGTTGGGCTAGATAGCGGACATCCAGGGCTTTCCAACTAGCTATTGTGAGATTGATTTTGATGTTTGGAAGCACCCCAAAAGTAGGCTAAAAGGTGCGCGACGCGTAGAGCTCAGGTGCACGGCGCATAGAGATTTTTGGTCAAAATTTCACCTTCCAGCTCAGAATTTCGGCCAGTTATGACTAGTTTCACCTCTTGATGTGATTTTAGACCCAAATTGATGTAATTTGATGTGTATGATGTAACTTTCACACTTATTTACCTGTTCTAGATGATTCATTTACAAAATAGCAAAAATTTAATGTAATGGATCAGTTTCCCTTCTTTTAGAGGCAAGTTGTTTTGGATGCCTAGATTTTAGTTCCATGATTAGAATTAGTTCAAACTGTTCCTAGAAGGAGGAGCTCGATCCCTAGAGGTGGGGAAGGGGTTAGGATGGTCTATATGATGTGATTTCTCAATCATTTGCAGAGGTTGGAGAGGTTGGACACTTGGGATTGCTTTGGCATACTATTGTACATATTTTCTCTGCATTTTTGGGTAAGGAAAGACTAGGGTTTTAAAGCACTGTTTGGGATCCATGTGGCTTTGTGTTTTGATGGTGTGATTCTTTCAGTAATTGTAAGTGGTTATGTGTATCATTTTCCTTCTTTCATTTTCTACAATTGAACAAATGAATTGTTAAGGTAGAATCCATCGATGGTTATGCTATGCCTTTAAGTTTATTTGATTTTCCATGTTTTCATCTGTTTAAGGAGAATCCTTGAAATCTTCTTGCTCTCCTTAGCTCCTCACGAGTCCGATCTACCCATTCATTCCCTTTGAAAGCATCAAGACGATCGCCTACCTTGCCCCAAATAGACCTCTGCAAAAACTGTGCCTCATCCCCAAGCCCAAATTGCCTTTCCCATTGTTTTCAACAAAACCCTAAAAACCCAAATCAAATCAAACCTTTGTACTGCATATCTAGCCTAAAAGTAGCTTTTGTTTTACTCATCTTGAGCCTCATCGATCATCTTTGCCGAGATTGACCCGGAGAGAGCCCTGTCCTGTCGGGGCTAGCTACGAGTCTTAGCGTGGTTTGATGTAGCCTTGAATTTTACCTTATTTCAGCCTAAGGTAGATTTGAGCACTAACATGAGCCACCTATTGCATCTCCTAGCTGGGTTCCTCATCTCCCATATGTCCTTTTTCCATGTAACCCTACCTACTTGCTCAATCATTGTCTTAGCCTTCTTTAAGCCAAGTCAGCCTTCTACACCTTCTCACCACTCCACCCACCAGTTTCTGGGTCACTCCACGCCCCTATCCTACCTCCTTATCCATCCATGCATCTTCCCTCACTCACCCATCCACTAAAATCCACTTTTTAAACATCCTGTAGAAATTTCTGAACATCCTGTAGAAACCTCTGAACATCTTGTAGAACCCTTGCAGACTTTCTGTAGAAGTTCACAAATGACGTTTCGTGATAGCTAAACTTTTTGAAACTCTCTAGAAGGGTGTTGGGTACTCCTTAGACCCTCTCTGAACCTTCCCGACCTTTTCCAAGCATTCCTCCTCCCTGATCCACCCTTGCACAGTAAAGAATAGTGAAAGCATATGCATGATAAAACTGACAACTTAATCAAAATTATAAAAAGATGTTTTCTTAGGATAGAGGTAGTCTAGACACATGTATTTTACCTTCATAGAAGTAATGGCATCTCTTTTAGTAGTTTTCATGCTCATCTTTTCATTAGCAGGACTAGCTAGTAGAATTAGGGTTTGGTAGGGTTTGCGCTTTTCTCCAGATTTTCAATCTCTTTTCACAAATAGATTAGTTTTCTTCGAGTTAGCTTTCATCCATCAATTACAAAGCTTCTTCTAAGAGCTCATAGAAGTTGGCTTAAGCTCCTAGCGGACTTGTGCCAGCTGACCAAGTGGCAGCTGTGACAAGAGCTAGTACTTGTGCATACAACACCGTCGCTTCCAAGTTTGTTACGAACAACCGGGTTGATAAAAGTAAAGAAGGGTGTCCCAGGAATTGTAGCATTATTGTTGCAATAATGGAGCCCACCAAGTATCAGAAAAACATCTATTGGTTGCATTTATGGGTTAGCTATTTAGCACGTGCAGTTTTCAATGTTCATCAGTAATATGCAGTGGCAGGAAGAGGGCAGTTTAACATGCATCATATTAGTTCATGATATATGGGGAATATATATTGATTGCATGTAGGAACTAGAGATGAGGCATGGATGGATCCCAATAGTTGTCGAAGCTATGTCGTAGAAGGTTTGGCTATGGGATCTGGGGATTTAGTTAGTTGATATATCACTGTGTCTCAAGATGAGGAGATTCATGGCAAAGAGTGATCTAGTTCACTCTTCGGTTGACACATGGGGTTTTGTAGAGGCCTTCATCATATGTAGAGGCAGGTTTTCCCTATTTTTGCACAAGTTCGAGATTAACTTTGGATGGGTAGGCTTTGGCATCATGGAGATGCCTAGGCAGGATGTATTTTACATTTTTCAGTATTTCACTAGCGGGTTTCAAGAGAGGAGGACACAGTATGTGCATGATGAGCAGTCATTTGTAATTAGTGTGACACATCGTCGACATGGCGACATATTTTTGAGATTATCATGGGATCCTAGTATCAACGGATTCATTTATGATAAGATGGTGGAGGGATTCAGGGTGACTCAATGGCGCATTTGGGACCTCGGTATTGTTTGCAGCGACAGTTTGGTCAGCAGAGATAGAGCACTTGTTCGAGCATTGCTTGAGACAAGCAATTTTTGGAGGAGAGGACTGTAATTTCCACAATTTTGTGAGCATGGGAGTCACCAAGGAATTTTACCCAATTTTAGTAATATTAATTAAATATAGGCAAATATTATTGCAGAAAGGTGGCTAGTATTAATTTATCGGAGAATGGTGGGATATTATTTTTTTATTAAATGGTGGAAAAAATGACTTAGTAGAAAATGCCCCATACCAATAAACTAATATTAAAAAAAACAATTCTAGAGGAATGAGGAGAAATTATAAAACAAGGATGGACTCATTTTGTGGACTGTCTTCTACATTTGCAAACAAACACTCACTTGTACACTTTGTTGTTTAGCAAGTCTACTGACTGTTTAGCCATGAATCTCTCATGCGGAAGATTCAACCTCTACTTCGGGGGAACATCTGTGCATAGGGGCAATAACACGCATCAACTGCCAACGCAGAGAGAGGGAAGTGCGTATTTCTGAGCAACAAAAAAACACGCAGAGGGAACTGAAGATCAGCAGGGGGATCATTTCTTGTTGAGAGATCCGAGGACTAAGGAGTCATTATAGAGAAGGCATTTTCCTTGGATTTCGCAGCTAGCTGAGCCAGCTACCAACAATTCACATTTCTGATTAGAGGGACAACGTAAAGGTCACCAAGTAGAAATTCGTTGTGTTTGGGGAGTACTTGATCTTGGCTAAGAGTCACCCTGGTATTGATGAGTTAGATAGCAGGTGTAAATCCAGCATTTTGAAGGAGTTTGCAGAGGAATTTACAGGAAGTTTGTAGTAGGTTGAACTTGGAAGCCATAGCTTGGGTGAGGCTCCAAAGGGGTCGAAAATTAGAAGTCATAACTATCCAAATTCCTTTCTGTTTTTTTTTGGGTTTTTGACAAGGATCAAAGTCCTAATCTTATATAATTTTCTAAATAGTTTTTAGGTTCCAAATAAAGGTGAAAAGATAGCTGACAATGTAGAAAAACTGGGCCAATCCCTAAGGGGTTGAATTTGGCAAGTCAAAACTAGGGAAAACCCTTGCTGGGTTTCTCTGGGTTTTGCGAGAGGAGGACATCCCCAAAGTTGTAGAAATTTTTGGGTTGTCTTATGGGGTTAAATGAGAGCTTGAGGTCAACAAGCGATGCAATTTTTAGTAGATAACGCAGTGTTTTGGGAGCAGCAAATTCATAGTAGCTGGGCAATTTGTATTGATCTCCTAAGCCTTGTAGCTTACCTTTTGCAGGCCCAAGTGCAACTCATCCAACTTTTATTGTACTCTAGTTTATTTATTAATTAAAAATGAGTTGATTTGGGTGTTGATGAGAAATTTATGTTTATATGTTCCTTACTAAAATAAAATTTTGTTGTGAATGTTATTACTTTCCTTTATTATCACTACAAATCTTCCATTAGGAATATTACATTTTAGGGTTTAATATAAGTTTCTTGGGTTTATAGTAATGGTCCACAATGATCTAACATGAATAAACATCACATTGTGACAAAGATTGTCTCGATATTAAAATCAATTATGGTCAGCCATTGTCAACCATACTCAGTCATGGTCAACCATAGTCCAACTTCACATTGTCACAAAGATTGTCTTAATATAAAAACCAATAATGGTCAACAATGGTTAATCATGTTCAACCATGGTCAACCATCGTAAACCATGGTCCAATGTCGCACTATGACAAAGATTGTCTCAATATGAAAATGAAATATGGTCAACAATGCTGAACCATGGTCCAACATCACATTGTGAAAAATATTGTCTCAATATCTAAATCAATCATGGTTACCATGGTCAACCATGTTTATTTTAGAGTTCATAATATTTATCACAGGGTTAATATACCTTGGTTTATAATATTTATCTTTATGTCTATCATAGGATTTTCTCGATATGAAAACCAATCATGGTCAATGATGGTCCTCATCACGTTATGAAAAAGAATGTCTAAATATGAAAACTAACCATGGTTAAACATTGTCCAACATTGCATTGCGACAAATAGTGTCTCGATATGAAAATCAATCATGGTCAACCATGGTCCAATGTCACATCGTCATAAGGATTGTCTCAATATAAAAATCAATCAAGGTTAACCATATTTATTTTATTGTGTATAATATTTATCTTATGGTTCATATAAATTAGGTTTATAATATTAATCATTGTCATATTCTAGCAAAGATTGTCTCAATATGAAACTCAGGCATGCTCAACAGTTGTCAACCATGGTTAATTATGGTCAACCATGGTTCAATGTCACATTGTGACAAAGATTATTTCAATATGAAACTTGATCTTGGTAAACCATGTTTCAATGTTCCATTGTGACAAACATTGTCTCAATACAAAAAATTTTAATGGTCAATTATGGTTAGTCAACCATGGTTAACCATGCTCAATAATCATGGTCACATTGTGCCAAATATTATCTCTTGCTCTAATGTCACGTTGTGATAGCCATTGTCATCCGTGTTCGACCATGGTCCAACGTTGCATTGTGACCAATATTGTCTCAATATGAAAATCAACAATGGTCAATGATTGTCCACAATGGCCCAACGTCACATTGTGGCAAAGGTTGTCTCAATATGAAAACAAATCATGGTTAACTATGGTCCAACATCGCATTGTGAAAAATATTGAGTGAATGTGAAAATCAATCATGGTCAACCATGTTTATTTTAGGGTTTATAATATTTATCTTAGATTTTAAATAATTTAGATTTCTAATATTAATCCCTTGGGTTTATAATAACAATCCCTCAGGCTTATTAATCTAAGGGTTCATATTCCTAGGGTATAATATTCTAAATGTTTATATTCATAGGGTTTAATATTAACCCTCGGGTTTATAATATTAATCTTAGGGTTTAATATTAATCCCTTGAGTTTATAATACCTTAGGATTATTATAATAATCCCTTGGGTTTATTAATCTTACTGTTTAAATTCCTATGGTTTAATATTAATGTTAGAGTCCAATGTTATTCCCTTGGATTTTTAATAGTAATCTTTTCGGTTCATAATATTAGTCCTCACATTTATAATATTAATGTTAGGGTTAAATGTTTATTAGGGTTTAGAATATTTATCTTAGGGTTTATATCCCTTGGGTTTATAATATTAATCCTTTGGGTTTGTGTTCTCAATATGGAAATCAATCATGCTCAGCCATTGTCAACCATGGTGAACATTGGTAAAAAATTGTCAACCATGGTTAATTATGGTAAACCATGGTCCAACATCTTAATATCTTTGGTTTTTAATATTAATAGCTCATGTTTAATATTATTCCCATTAGTTTATAATCATGTTGGTTTTTAATATCAATCCCTTGGGTTTATGATTCCCTTGGATTTATAATATGAATCTCTTCAGTTTATTAACCTAAGGGTCCATATTCCTAGGGTATAATATTATTCGTAGGATTTATAATATTAATCTTAGGGTCTAATATAAGTTTTTTTGTTTATTGTCATGGTCAACCATGGAATACCATGGACCAATGTCACATTGTGACCAAGATTGTCTTGATATTAAAATCAAGCATGTTCAGGTCGACCATGGTTAACCATGGTCCAACGTCACATTGGACAAATATTGTCAGAATATGAAAATCAAACAGGGTCAACAATGGTGAACCATGGTCCAACACCGTATAGTGAAAAATATTGTCTGAATATCTAAACCAATCATGGTTAACCACAATCAACCATGTTTATTTTAGCGTTTATAATATTTATCACATGGTTTATATACCTTGGTTTATAATATTTATCTTAGTGTGTATCATAGGATTTTGTCGACATGAAAATCAATCATGGTTAATGATGTTCCAATGTCGCATGTGACAAATATTATCTAAATATGAAAATAAACCATGGTCAACCATTATGAAACATGGTCCAACATCACATTGAGACAAAGATTGTCTCGATATGAAAAATCAAACATGGTCAACCATGGTCCAACATTACATTATGAGAAGGATTGTGACAATATAAAAATCAACCATGGTTAAACATGCTTATTTTAGAGTTTATAATATTTATCTTAGGGTTCATATACCTTAGGTTTATAATGTTCATATTTGTCACATTGTGACAAATATTTTCTCAATATGAAAATCAAGCATGCTCAACCATTGTCAACCATGGCCAATTATGGTCAACCAAGGTTCAATGTCACATTATGACAAATATTGTTTCAATATGAAAATCAGTCATGGTCCAATGTCACATTGTGACAAAGATTGTCTCAATATGAACATCTACCATGCTCAACCATGGTCAATATCATGGTCAGATTGTGACAAAGATTATGTCTTGCTCCAATGTCACATTGTGACAACCATTGTCATCCATGGTCAACCATGGTCCAACATTACATTGTGAGCAATATTGTATCAATATGAAAACCAACCATGGTGAACCATTGTCCACCATGATCCAACGTCAAATTTTGAGAAATATTGTCTTAATATTAAAATAAATCATGGTCAACCATGGTCCAACTTCGCATTGTGACAAATATTGTGTGAATATAAACATTAACCATGGTCAACCATGTTTATTTTAGGGTTTATAATACTTATCTTTCAGTTTATGTAATTTTGGTTTATAATATCAATCCCTTGGGTTTATAAATCTAAGGGTTCATATTCCTAGGGTATAATATTATCCATGGTGTTTACAATATTAATCCTAGGGTTTAATAGAAATTTGTTCGGTTTATAATCATTCTCAACCATGGACCAATGCCACATTGCAACAAACATTGTCTCAATATTAAAATCAACCATGTTCCACCATCGTCAACCATTGTCAACCATCATCAACCATGGCCAATCATGGTTAACCATGTTCAATAATGATGGCCATAGTGTGGCAAACATTGTCTCTTGCTCTAGCACCAGATTGTGACAAACATGGCCATCCATTGTCAACAATGGTCCAACGTCGCATTGTGATAAATATTCTCCCGATATGAAAATCAACCATGGTCAACCATGGTTGGACATAACATTCTAACAAATATTGTCTCAATATGATAATTAACCATGGTCAACCATGGTCCAATGTGAGATTATGAGAAAGATTGTGTCAATATGAAAATTAATCATGGTAAACCATTGTCAACCATGTTTATTTTAGGGTTTGTAATATTTTTCTTAGCGTTTATATGCCTTATATTTATAGTATTAATATCTTGGGCTTAATATTATTCCATTTGGTTTATAATCCATTGGGTTTTTAGTATTCATCCCTTGGGTTTATGATATCGATACATTGGGTTTATTAATATAAGGGTTCATATTCGTATGGAATAATACTATTCATATTATTTATAATATTAATCCTAGGATTTAATATAAATCCATTAGGTATATAATCATGGTCAACCATGGTCCAATGTCACATTGTCTCAATATGAAAATCAATCATGTTCAAGCCTCGTACAATGCAGCATTGTGACAAATATTGTGTCGATATGAAAATCATTATTGGTCAACCATGGTAAACCATGTTTATTTTTGGGTTTATAATATTTTCCTTAAGGTTTATATACCTTGAGTTTATAATAGGCTTTTTTAAATATGAAAATCAATCATGGTTAACCATGGTCTACAATGGTCCAACGTTACACTGTGATAAAGATCGTATCAATATGAAAATCAACCATGATCAACCATGGTCCAATACATTGGGTTTTTAATATTAATCCCTCGGGTTTAATATTATTCCCTTGGGTTTACAATATCTTAAGGTTTTAGAATTAATCCCTTGGTTTTATACTCTCAATCCCTTGGGATTATTAATTGAAGTGTTAATATCTATAGGGTTTATCAATCCCTTAGTGCAATGTCATATTGTGACAAGCATGGTCATCCATGTTCAATGATGGTAAAATGTCGCATTGTGAGGAAGATTATCTGAATATAAAAATAAACCATGGTAAACCATGTTTATTTTACGGTTTAAGGTGACATTGTAACAAAGATCGTCTCTCGATCCAACATCGCATTGTGACAACCATAGTCATGGTCAACGATGTTCCAATGTTGTATTGTGACTAAGATTGTCTCATTATGAAAATCAACCATGGCCAACCATTTTCCAACGATGCATTGTACAAAAGGTTGTCTCAATTTGAAGCTTAATCATGGTCAACCATAGTCCAACGTCGCATTGTGACAACCATAGTCATCTATGTTCCAACGTCATATTGTGACTAAGATTTTCCGATTATGAAAATCAACGATGGCCAACCATTGCCCAATGTCTTATTGTACGAAAGGTTGTCTCAATTTGAAGATCAATCATGGTCAACCATAGTCCAACATCACATTTTGATAAATATTTTGTCAAGAAGAAAACCATTCATGGTCAACCATGGGTAATGTTGTTTATTTTGATGTTTATAATATTTATCATAAGGTTTATATACCTTGGGTTTATAATCAACTTTTATTGATATAAAACTCAATCATGGTCAACATGGTTAACCATGTTTATTTTCAAGCTTCTAATATTTATCTTAAGGTTTATATACCTTGGCTTTATAATAGACTTTTCTCAATATAAAAATCAATCATGGTGAACCATGGTCAGCTATGGTCCAATGTCACATTCTGACAAAGATCGTCTCATTATGAAAATCAAGCATGATCAACCATGGTCCAACGTTGCATTATGACAAAGATTGTCTCAGTATGAAAATCAAGCATGATCAACCATGGTCCAACGTTGCATTGTGACAAATATTGTCTCAACATTACAATCAATCATGATAAACCATGGTCAATAATGATGGCCACATTGTGACAAAGATTGTTTCTTGTTCCAACATCACATTGTGACAAATGTTGTCTCAATATGAAAATCAACCATGGTCAACCATGGTATACCATTTTCCAATGTCACATTGTGACAAAGATTGTGTCAATATGAAAATCATTTGTGGTCAACCATGGTTAACCATGTTTATTTTAGGGTTTATAATATTTATCTTAGGCTTTATATACCTTGGGTTTATAATATTTATCTCTTGGGTTTATAATCCTTTGTATTTTAAATATTAATCTATTTGGTTTATTATTCCCTTGGGTTTATAATATTTATCTTAGGGTATATATACCTTAGGTTTATAATATTATTCCCTTGGGTTTATAATAACTTAGGGTTTTAGAATTAATCCCTTGGGTTTGTATTATCAATCCCTTGGGTTTATCAATCTAAGCATTCATGTCCCTTGACTATATCATTCCCTTTGTCCAACGTCGCTTTTGTGACAACTATGCTCAAAGATGGTCAACCATGGTCCAATGTCGCATTGTGAGAAACCATGGTTAACATTGTTTATTATAAGGTTTATAATACTCATTATCTGTTATTAATATTTTTGGTAACAATAATTCGTATTATTACTTTTAAATAGTAATGCTAACAATAATATTGTTAACATTATTTAATTACTTATTAATTTATTAATTTTAACTTATTTAATTTTAATTGTTATTAATATATTATATTATTATATTATTATTATTTAATTTTTTATATCCAATCTACCATTCCATTTCTTTCCATTTGTTATTTCTATCTTCATCATGTCGATTGCTTTCTCCATTTTTTCTAGATTGCCCTCCCAAGACTGCTTGCACCTGGACTCCCATCGGATTGATGGATTGACTTGCATGCATGCTAGGCTCACTCCATATAAAACTCAAAGATTCAGAATAAGGGTACCTAAATGTGCTGAGATTTGATTTAATTTCAAAATTATGCTCGCGAATTTGCAGTAAATGTGATGCATGATCAAGTCAACGTTATTGGATGAGTGGATTATTATTTCCCAGCAATGTAACTAGTGTTAAAAACTTATTGCTTTCGCAATTTTGATTTAGTCTCCTATTTGCCTAGGCCAATTTCATTGTAAAATTCCATTTACACTCAAGCTTCTATAACAAATTTGCATCATACTATTTGTTGGGTGAATGCATTATCATTTTTCCATCAATGTAAATTTTGGTTTCAATTTGTCTGAGTTATTTAATTTCAAATCTATCTAGGCTTGACCTGTTGGTAAAATTCCATTTGATCCACAAGTTTTGATTTTCCAAGCTTCTACTTATCTTCATGAATGTTAGATTTTGTTTTCAAATGTAGTGTTATGGTATCATAATTGGATTTGGCCAAGTTCAATTTTTGTTTGTTTGTTGTGACTATGTTCACTTTAACAAGGATGGTGTGCTAAAGTTGTTAGAAATTCTAATTCTAGCCACCTGTCAGGTGTCAAAACCAACCCTCCAAGTATCTTAATTCAGTTTTATTTAGTCGAGTTTAATTCGAGTTTCACTTGAGTCATTTATTACTAATGTTTCCAATGTAATCTAATTTAACTAATTCGTAATACTTAGAGGAGAAGTCCTCTGCTCCACATTTTGTTTTGTTCAATTTTTTGTAGGTTTTAACCACGTATAGAAATTACCTGCATACAAATTCTAGAACATAGAAAATAAACAATGCGACAACATAACACATAAAACACATATACACAGAGATTTTCTCGTGGATCCCAAAAGAAGGACTACCAACTTGATTTTTCATTATGTTCCTTTCAATGTTATAATACATATTTATACATGCCAAATCATCCAATACCATGGACCGAAAACCATCACATCCAAAAACATGTGCGAAAAGCATGCACAAAACCATAGAAGGGTTTGCCCATCCTAACATAGGGTCTACTCCAGACACCATAAAGTGGGGTTACGGGTACACCTCAAACACCCTATGACCCCGACCCTCTACCCAATCGGTGCAAAAAAATGGGGCTCTGCCCCCCCCTCTAGCCCCTGGCTAACTACTTGGGCTAGTTTTGGAAAGAATATAACACAACCTAACATTCTCCCACTTGATGTTTTCTTTCCACAGTGGGCCATAAGAGAGCTTAGTCATTTTTCCAGCCCTGAAATGCCCATTGTCTCTCTACATCAAGAGAACTTCTCAAAGCTCAAAGATTTTTTCAATGCATCTGCAATATTCTTCAAAGTGTCCACCTTTACCAACAACACCTTTTTGTCTTCTGTCATATCCCTCACAAAGTGATATTGAACATCAATGTGCTTTGTCTTTGAATGATTTTCTGGATTCTTTGCCAACAAAATTGCACTTTGGTTGTCACAATCTATCCTTATAGCTCCTTGTACTAACCCCATACTTGAACACAATCTCTGCAATCAAACTGCTTCCTTGCTTACATGAGTGGCTACCATGTATTCTGCCTTTGTAGTCAATAGTGCCACTACAGGTTATTTCTTACTCATCCAACCAACTGCACCTCCAAATAGGTTAAACACATACCCACTTGTAGATCTTCTCTAATCCATCTCTCCAGCCTAGTCTACATAAAAAAATCCACGAATATCCAACATTTCATCCAATCCTGATCTTCCTTGGTAGCACAAATCATAATCACTAGTGCCATGTAAATACCTGAAAACCAACTTCACTACTGTCCAGTGATCCTTCCTTGGTTTTTTGCATAAACTTGCTCAAGATTCCCACTACATGTGCAATGCCTGGTCTAGTACAAACCATTGCATACATTAGGCTACCGACTGCACTTGCATATGGAACACAAGACATGTCCTCTTCCTTTTCTTGTGTCTTGGGACACTGCTCAGCAGATAACTTCACACCTATAGGAATAGGAACCTTCACCGGTTTACTATCCTGCATATTAAATCTCTATAGTATTGTCTTGACATACTTCCTCTGGTTCAACAAGAGCTTCCTCTTTACCTGATCTCTTTTAATTTCCATGCCCAAAATATAGTTTGCAGCACCAAGATCTTTCATGTCGAATTTGGAGGACAATTGGGTCTTCAAATCCTAGATAATTTCTTTGTCATTTCCAACCAGCAACATATCATCCACATACAATACCAGATAAATAACACGGTCACCAATTAATTGAAAATACACACTGTCATCTTCTTTGCTTCTGGTGAAGCCAAGTCCCCGTATAAATGTATCAAATTTCTGATACCACATCCTCGGTGATTGTTTTAACCCATACAGAGACTTTTTTAACTTGCATACCAGTTTTTTCTTACCCTTCACTGTAAAGCCTTCATGTTACTTCATGTAGATCTCCTCTTCCAGATCCCTGTGAATAAATGATGTCTTCACATTCATCTGTTCTACCTCAAAATAAAAACCCACGGCAACAAATAAAAGTAACCCAACAGAAGTTACCTTGGAAATAGGAGAAAAAATATCACTAAAATCAATTCCCGACCCGTGGGAATAACCTTTTGCTACCAACCGAGCTTTGTATTTCTGCACCTTTCCTTCTGCATTTGTCTTCCTCTTGAACACCCATTTGTTGTCAATGGGTTTCCTTCCAATAGGCAACTCCACCAGATCCCAAGCGTCATTTTTGTGTAAAGATTCCATTTCATCAACCATGGCCTCTTTCTAGAGTTTTCCATCCTCTGAATCTATTACTTCCTTCATAGTTCTGGGATCATCATCAATAATAGATAAAGCAAAATTTGAACAGAAAGGAGATGGACTATACCTTTCTGGGTTCCTTCTTTCTCGAACTAATCTTCTCAGACCCGGAGTTTGTGTGTCTTCATCTTCTGATTTCTCCTCCGCTGTAGAGTCTGATTCTTCCTCCTTTAGCTCAAACTTTATCTTCTCAGGTTCCTTTGGTTGGATTTCATGTTTAATAACATATTTCACCTCTATGAACACCACATCTTGGTTATACACAACCTTCCTTGTTGCTGGGTTCCAAACCTTATAACCCTTTAAACCATCCTTATACCCAATAAAGATGCACTTTTCAAATTTACTATCCAACTTGGTTAATTTATCCTTTGGAACATGTACATATGCATCACATCTAAATACCCTCAGATGTGAAAGAGAGGGTTTATTACCAGTCCATACCTCTTATGGAGACTTATCCTCCAATGCTGATGAAGGTGGTCTGTTGACCAGGTAACATGTTGTCTCCATCGCCTTTGCCTAGAATTCCTATCCTAACCCAACACCATTGAGCATGCTTCTTTCCCTCTCGATCAACATCTTATTCATTCTTTCTACAGCTCCATTTTGCTGAGGTGTATATGGAGTAGTCGTTTGCCGTGCTATACCACACTTCTTACAAAAATTTTCAAATTCCTTACTACAAAACTCTCCACCATTATCTATCCTCAGCACCTTTAGCTTCTCCTCTGTCTAGTTTTCATTAAAGTCTTAAATTCTTTAAACCTATCGAAGACTTCAGATTTCTTCTTAAGGAAATATATCCATGTATTCCTTGAGAAGTCATCTATAAATGATACATAGTACACAGACTTACCCAGTGATGGAAGCTTCACAGGTCCAAACACATCACTGTGCACAAGTTCTAATATATGTTTCGTCCTCTTACTACCAGAGGGGAAACTCACCGATTCTGCTTCCCATATACACAATTTTCACAGAAATCAAAATCCAGAGAGCTATTACTCATACCTTCTACCATACCTTTACCATGAAGTATTCGAAGGCCCTTCTCTCCAATATGTCCAAGCTTTGATGCCACAACATGGTCTTCTCTCCAGGGACCACTAAATTTTCTGCTCCACTTTCAGGAACCACAGAACTGTTGCACCCATCAACAACAGTGCTACCTTGCATCTTGTACAGAGTTCAAATTCAAACTCTTTGCATCAATACCAGTGCTCCCCGGACCATCTTGCAGGGATCTTTCTCGAACACTATTTTTAAACCTGCATCATCTAGCTTGCTTACAGAAATCAAATTTTTGGCCAATGCAGGAATATGCAGAATGCCCGTAAGTGTTCTAACCCTTTCACCTTGCAACTTCAACTTTACTTTTCCGTGACCAATAATTCTAGCCTTACTATAATCCCCTAAGAAGACATCACCACCATTGTATTTCTCATGCTCGCAGAACCACTCTTTATGGGGGGTGAAGTGAAAGGATGCACCTGAGTCAATCAACCATCCTCATGATCTACATTTTCACTTGAAGAAGCCAAGTACACATCCCCACTTTCATCTAAGGTGGTTTTCACCTTTGCAGAAGGAGCATCATCAGATCCATTTCCTTTATCAGGAGCTTTAGATTTATAGTCCCTTTTGTAGTGCCCTTCCTTTCCACATTTCTAGCACACCACCTTACAGGTTTTCCTGGAGATTTAGATCTTCGTCTAGATTTAGATCTCCCACTCGATGACTTGTTTTTGTTTCTGTTATGGGAACATCCTCATACAGACAAGGCATCACCATTCTCGCTCTCCATATTTTTCTGTCTCATCTCCTCTGTCAACAAGGCTGAGACTATTTCATCAAAATGCAAGGCAATTGCATTGCTACCTATTGCAATAACTAGACTATCCCACAAATCTGGTAGAGAACACAACAATCCAAAGCACTTATCTTCATATGAAATTTTAATATCAAAAGATGCTAACTGACTTACCACAATATTAAATGCGTTCATATGCTCTGTCACAAAGTCTCCATCTTTCATCCTCAGGTTATACAAATTTTTCCACAAGAACAGTTTATTCACCAGAGACTTAGATTGGTACAAAGTCCCTAACTTCTCCCATAAAGCCTTCACTGTAGCTTTGCCTGATACATTCAACAATACCGAATCTAAGACACATAATCATATTGTGATCTTTGTCTTCTGATCCAACTTCTTCCATTCTTCATCAGACACTCCTGTTGGTTTAGTACCTGGATCTACCGCGATCCACTAATCTTTATCCACTAACTGATCCTCCATCTTGAGCTTCCACAACTCAAAACTTTGACCATTAAATTTCTCGATCTCTCTCTTTCCACTTCATCTTCTTTTAACACCAAAATCAATCTCGCAGATCTCCAACTGAACAGGGTCTACCACAAGCCCGAGCGAAACCCCTCAGCAACAAAGGTGTCCCCTTGAAGCCAAATATACTCTGATACCAAATTTAGGTTTTAACCACATACAAAAATTACCTGCATACGAATTCTAAAACACAGAAAATAAACAATGCGAGAGCATAACACATAAAACACATATACACAGAGGTTTTCCCCTAGATCCCAAAACTCGGATTACCAACTTGATTTTTCATTATGTTCCTTTCAATGTTATAATACATATTTATCCATGTCAAAGCATCCAATACCATGGACTGAAAACCATCGCGTCTAATGCCATGGATAGAAAACCATCATCTGGAAAAACATGTGTGAAAAACCTGCACAAAACCATAGGTGGGTATGCCCATCCTAACATAGGGTCCAAAACCAAAATTTTCCACAGCGCTGCCCCAAACACCATAAAGTGGGGTTACGGGTACACCTCAAACCTCCTGTGACCCCCCCGCCACACAATTGGTGCAATGAAAGGGGGCTCTGCCCCCCCTCTAACCCCCGGTTAACTACGTGGGCTAGTCGTGGAAAGAATATAACACAACCCAAAATTTTTGTCATGGTATTAGAGCCTAGCCTATGTGGTACTCCTTGAGAGCGACATAAGAGAAGATAAACTAGTTTGTATAAGACTCCCTGAGAGAGCAGAAACATGAGCGAAAAGAGAGAAGTAGACAGAAGAGGTGAGCTGAAATAAGACTCTTTGATAGAGCAGTGGATGTGTGATGAAGCCTACTGCAAAGAAGGAGAGAGGGGGAGCATAAGAATATTTGAGAGAGAATCATAAGTTTGATTAATCCAACAAAGAAGGACCAAAAGAACTAAGAAGCAAGCTACGGCTAAGACAAAGAAGGCAATTGAAGAAAGTTCAACATAAAATAAGATTTAAAAAGAAAATTGTTGTGATAATGCTTTGTATTATCTGGGTACACTATGTTACTAATGCACTCAAGATGAATAAAAACATGTGTTATTGTCAATTGATTACAACATTCCATCTCCAACGTGGCCTCCATTCCTTACAAAGGGCATTAACAAAAGAGTAAAAAACGGAATTTTATTAGGAACATGATTCACTAAAACTCATTCAGAGCACGAAGTCAAAACAAAGTTAGTTTGCATAAAAAAGGTAAGTGAAAGGTTTATTTGTAAGGAAAACACACTTATGTGATTTAGGCATGGTTTATTAGTAAGGAAAACACCTTTGTTTTAACAAATTTGTCTCAAAGGCTTTATAAAAGAAGGGTGATTCATTATTTCTTAGAAATAATTGTATGTTATATTGGGAAAAAGGGAATTTAAAACAAAAGCACTCATGTAATATGTTTTGAGAAAGGATCCAAAGGTACTAAAAGTTTTAAAGGCCTCTAGCTTATGTGAATAGCTTGTGAGATTTTGCAAGGGAAGGTTTATTTAAAAATAAATTATTTTTCATGTTTGAAAGGATTGTTAAGAAAAAAATGCATTTTTGTGCTTTAGAAAGGCATGTGAAACTGTCACTTTAGTAAATAATTTTTTGAATAAAGGTCTTTATATAGTATTTGTAGCCTCACTATTTGTGGAAGCCAAGTAGTAAAGATATTCTTATTGTAGTTAGATGTGATCTCTACAATTTGTTTTGCTTGTTCATTTGTAGTGAGCCAAATCCCAACAAATGGGAAAAGCCATCAGGATAAGAAGGTCAATGTGATAGCAAGAGATGTTTGAGATATTTTTAGATTTGGAAGTGAAGAGGAAAAAATATTGCATCGCATTGAAATTCATAAAATAATCTATGGATGACAACATTAAACCCATGATTTCAGATGCCAAGACAACCAAAGAGGCCTGTGATACCCTTGATAGGAGATTTGTTATAAGGGAGAGAATTGAATTTGAAGATGAATGTGGATCTCTTGCTAATGAAAGTTTGGTGATTCCAGCAATAGAGATTGCTGATGAAATTCTAATAAATCCAACAATAGAGCTTGCTGATGATAATATAGTTAAACAAATAATAGAGCTTGCTGATGGAAATTTGGTGAATCGAGCAACAGAGCTTCCTGAGGACAATGAAGCTATCATTGGAGAAACCAATTATATGGTGAATCTAGCAATTAATATTTCTGATGCAAATTTTGATGAAGAATTATTATCTATGATGAATGGTTGAAGGTGATGCAACAAAAACATCATATTGACATGATGCTATTTGGTGGGATAGTGGAAGACAACCTATTTGCAACATCATAGGTTAGTACAGAAGTCGAAGAGAGAAAGGCAGAAATAGAGACAAAGCCAGAAGCAGAGCTGGAAGTGCAATAGAAGGAAGCTGTCATTATAGAGGACAAGGTATAGAACTAATGTGGTTCTGCAAATAATTTTAATTCTAACATTCATTTCCATTGTGAAGGTACATAGAACGATTGTGAAGAATAATTAAATTTCCTTGAAGAATGGCTTCCGACACCATGCGTTGATAACGTTTTCATAGAAGTTGCATAAATGAATGTTGAAGACAACATTGATGATGAGAAAATCATTGAAAATTTTGCGTATTGGAGTCCTGAAGAGATAAAATTCTATTATGGTCTAATGTTGTAGTAGATTAATGATGAGAAGATCACTATAGAAGATAATACGTGGCAGAAACCCACATACAAGTCATTTTTTGAAGAAGTCAAGGATATTCTTAGACAACCTAGAATAATTGAAGACCTGCACCAACAAATGAAGAAACTGAGGTTTCAAGGATACAACAAAGAGAAAAAGTTGAAATGATTTAGAGGCTATATGATCTAGAGGAGGAGAAGAAAACTAATTTGTTTGTAAATTGTAAGCCTAGTTGAGATGAGTAGGTATCTTAATTGAATTATTATGTGGTTGTAATTAAGGGGAAGTGTTAGATTTTCTAATTCCAACTACCTATTAGGTGTCAAAATCGTCCCTCCAAGTGTCATAGTTCAATTTGACTTAGTGTTGTTTAAGTCAAGTTTCACTCCAGTCATTTATTACTGATGTTTCCAGTGCAATCTTATTTAACTAATTCATAATACTGAGAAGAGCAGTCCTTTTCCCCACATTTTGTTCTCTTAAATTTTGTCACGGTATCATAGCTTAGCTTGCGTGAGACTCTTTGAGAGTAATAGAAGAGAAGATAAACTAGTTTTCATAAGACTCCCTCAGAGAGCATCAATGTGAGTGAAGAGGAAGAAGTATAGAGAACAGGTGACCCAACATAAGACTCTTTGACAAAGAAGCAAAGTTTGAAGAAGCCTACTACAAAGAAGCAGAGAGAGAGAGTGTAAAAATCTTTGAGAGTGTAGCAGAAGTTTGAAGAAGACTGCGAAGAAGCACCAAGATAACTAAGAAGCGAGCTACGGCTAAGACAAATAATATTATTGAAGAAAGTTCAACTCAAAGTCAGATTAAATAAAAAAAAAATTGTTGTGATAGTACTATGTATTATTGGGGTACACTCTGTTACTAACGCACTCAAGATGATGAAAAACATGCATTAGTATCAACTAATTACAACATTCTTGCTCGAACATGCCCTTCGTTCATTACACAGAGCATTAATAAAAGAGAAAAGAACAAAATCTGATCGAGAGCACAAGTCACTAAAAATAATTCAGAGCATGAAGTTGGAAAAAAATCAGTTTGCATAAAAAAGGTCAAGGCATGGTTTATTTGTAATGGGAACACCCTTATGTGATTTAGGCATGGTTTATTAGTAAGCAAAACACCTTTGTTTTAACAATTTTTTTCTCAAATTATTTCTAAAAGAAAGGTGATTCGTTTTTGTTTAAAAAGAATTGTATGTTATATTGTGAAAAAGGGAATTTAATTAAAAGCTCTCATGTAATTGTTTTTTGCAAAAGGATCCAAAAGTACTAAAATTCTTAAAGGGTTTTGGCTTATGTGAATAGCTTATGAGATTTTTCAATGGAAGGTTTATTTAACAAGAAATTATTTTTTATGTTTCAAAGGGTTTTAAAAAATTACATTTTCTTTAAAAAAAAAAGACATTTGCAAGGTGTTTTAGAAGGGCATGTGAAAGTGTCACTTTAGTAAATAATTTTTTGAAGCAACGTCTTTTTAGAGAATTTGTAGACTCGCCTATTTGTGGAAGCCAAGGACAACCGATATTTTTATTGTAGTTAGATGCAATGTCGATAGCTTGTTTTTCTTGTTGAGTCGTAGTGACCTAATATCCAATAAATGGGAAAATCCTGGAGACTAGGAATGTCAAAGCACCAGCAAGAGATGTTTGAGACATTTTTAGATTTGGAAGTGAAGAGGAAAAAATATGCCTTCACATTGAAATACATAAAATAATATGTGGATGACAACATTCTTCCCTTGATTTCAGATGCCAAGATAGCCAAGGAGACCTGTGATACCCTTAAGAGAAGATTTGGCATAAGCAGGAGATTTGAAGTTTAATATTAAGGTGGACCTCTTGCCAATGAAAATTTGGTGATTCTAGCAACAAAGCTTGCTGATGAAAATATGATGAATCTAGCAACAAATCTTGCTGATGACAATATCGTGAATCCAACAACAGAGCTTGCTCTTGAAAATTTGGTGAATCAAGCAACATAACGTGTTAAGTACAATGAAGCTTCCATTGGAGGAGTCATTGCTACCGTGAATCCAACAATTAATATTGCTAATGTAAATTTTGATGAAGAATTGTTAGCTAATGATGAATGGTGGCAGGTGATGCAACAAAAACATCATATTGACATGATGTTATTTGGTGAGATATTGGAAGAGAACCTATTTGCAGAAGCACGGGTTAGTACAAAAGTGGAAGAGAAAAAGGCAGAAACATAGTTGGAAGTGCAACATAAGGAAGCTCTCATTAGAGAACAGGAGGAACATAACCAATCTAGCTCTACAAATATTTTGATTTCTAACATTGATTTCCATTATCTAGGTCGAGAGAACAATTATGAAGAAGAGTTATATTTCCTTAAAGCATGGCTTGCAACATCATGCCTTGATAACATCAACATAGATGTTTTAGAAATGAATGTTGAAGACAACATCGATCATGAGAAAATCGATGAAATTTTTTAATATTGGAGTCCTAAAGAGAAAAAATTGTATTATGGTCTTATGCTTCTACAGATTGATGATGAAAATAGAACTACATAAGATAATATGTGGAAACAACCCACATACATGTCATTTTTTGAAGAAGTCTAGGATATGATTAGAAAACCTCAAAGAATGGAAGACCTGCACTAGAAAATAGGGAAAGTGTGGTTTGAAGGATACAACAAAGAGAAATAGTTGAAACAATTTAGGGGTTATAGGATATGGAGGAAGAGAAGAGGAAAAGTAATTTGTTTTTAAATTGTAAGTATAGCTTAGACGAGAAGGTATCTTAATTAAATCATTATGTGGTTGTAATCAAGGGGGAGTGTTGGAGGTTGTAATTCCAACCACCTATCAAAATTGTCCCTCCAAGTGTCCTAGTTTAGTTTGAATTAATCCAGTTTAAGTCGAGTTTCACTCCAATCATTTATTACTGATGTTTCCAATGTAGTCTTATTTAATTGATTCATAATACAGAGAAGAGCAATTCTCTCCTCCAAGTTTTTTTCTCTTTAATTATTTTCATGTTATTAGATCTTAGCCTACGTGAGACTCCTTGAGATCAATAGATGAGAAGATAAAAAAGATTGCATAAGACTCCCTAAGCGAGAAGAAATGTGAGCTAAGAGAGATAAGGAGAGAGAATAGGCTAGCCGACATAAGACTCCTCAACAAAGAAGAGTAATTTTGAAGAAGCCTATTGTGAAGAATCATATAAAGAGAGTGTAAAACTCTTTGATAGAGAAATAAAAGTTTGAATAATCCTACGAAGAAGAAGCAAGAGAACAAAGAAGCGAGCTACGACTAAGTGAGAGAAGGTGATTGAAGAAATTTTAGCTCAAAGTCACATTTAAAAAAGAAATTGTGATAATGCTTTGTATTATTTACTTACACTACATCAATAAGGCACTCAAGATGATGAAAAACATGCATTAGTGTCAATTACTTACAACATTCTTGCTCCAATGTGGCTTACAATCATTACGCAGAGCACTAACATAATATCAAAGAATGAAAATTGATTGGGAGCACGAGTCACTAAAACTCATTCAAAGAACGAAGTCGAAAGAAGGTTAGATTGCATAACAAAGGTCAAGGAACAATTTATTTGTAAGGCAAACACCCTTATGTGATTTAGCCATGGTTTATTAGTAAGGAAAAAACCTTTCTTTTAGCAAATTTGTCTCAAATGCTTTCTAAAAGAAATGTGATTCATTTTTGTTTAAAAGGAATTGTATGTTATATTGTGAAAAAGGTAATTTAAAAAGAACATGTTCATGCCATTCTTCTTTGAGAAACGATCCAAAGGTACTATAATTACTAAATGCCTTTGGCTTATGTGAAGAGGTTAAGATATTTTGCGAAGGAATTTTATTTAAAAATAAATTATTTTTCATGTTTGTAAGGTTTCTTCAAAAAAATACATTTTCTTTAAAAAAAGACATTTGCAAGGTATTTTAGAAGGGTATGTGAAAGTGTTGCTTTAAAGCAAGGTCTTTGTAGAGCATTCAGAGACTCCTCTATTTATGGAATACAAGCAGCAACGATATTTTTATTGCAGCTAGATGCGATGTCTACAGTTTGTTTTTCTTGTTGAGTCGTAGTGAGCCAACAATCAACAAATGGGAAAAGCGAAGAGGACAAGAAGTTATATGTTTGAGATATTTTATATTTGGAAGTGAAGAGGAAAAATATGTCTTCGCATTGAAATGCATAAAAGAATCTATGGATGATGGCATCCTTCCCCTAATTTCAGATGCCAAGACTGCCAAGGAGGCCCATGACACCTTTGAGAGGTGATTTGGTGTAAGGGGGAGAATAGAAGCTGAAGATGAAGGTGGATCTCTTGTTGGATGAAAATTTGGTGATTCCAGCAACAGATCTTGTTGATGAAAATCTAATGAATATGGAAACAAATCTTGTTGATGACAATATGGTTAATCTAGTAACAGAGCTTGCTGATGATAATTTTGTGAATCCAATAACAGAGCTTTCGAGCAACAAATCTTATTGAGGAAAATGAAGCCAACAATTAATATTGTTGATGTAAATTTTTATGAACAACGTTTTGCTAATGATGAATGGTTGAAATTGATGCAACAAAAACATTATATTGGCATGATGGTATTTGGTGATATAGTGGAAGACAACCTATTTGCAGCAGCATGGGTTAGTACATAAGTGGAAGAGACAAATACAGAAACAGAGACAAAGGTGGAAGCAGAGCTGGAAGTACAATAGAAGGAAGCTCCCATTATCGAGCAGAAGGAACATAACCAATGTGCTTCTGTAAATACTTTTAATTTTAGCATTAATTTCTAGTGTGCTGGTACACAGACCGATTATGAGGAAGTCTTAAATTTCCTTAAAGCATGGCTTTCAACGCCATGCCTTGATAAGGTCTGCCTAGAAACTACATAAATGAATGTTGAAGACAACATCAATGATGAGAAAATGTAGGAAATTTTCAGGCATCAGAGTCCTAAAGAGATAAAATTGTAATATGGTCTTATATTGTAGGAGACTGATGATTAAAAGTGCAATACATAAGATAATATGCGGAAGCAACCCACATACATGTCATTTTTTGAGGAAGTCTGGGATATGCATAGATAGCCTAGAAGAATGGAAGAGTTTCACCAATAAATGAAGAAACTAAGGTTTGAAGGACACAAGAAAGATAAAAAGTTGAAACAATTTGGAGGCTATAGGATCTAGAAGAAAAGAAGAAGAAAAGTAATTTGTTTTTGAATTTGAAGCCTAGCTGATAGCAGCAGGTATCTTGATTGAATTTTTATGGGGTTGTAATTAAGGGAGAGTGTTGGAGATTCTAATTCCAATCACTTGTTCGGTGTCAAAATTGTCCCTCTAAGTGTCTTATTTTAGTTTGACTTAGTCCAGTTTAAGTCGAGTTTCACTCTAGTCATTTATTACTGATGTTTTGAATGTAATCTTATTCAACTAGTTACTAATACTAAGAAGAGAAGTCCTCTGGTCCACGTTTCTTTTCTCTTCAATTTTTCTCATGGTATTAGAGCTCAGCGCGTTTGAGACTCCTTGAGAGTAGCAGAAGAGAAGATAAACTATTTTGAATAAGACTCCCTGAGGGAGAAACAATGTGAGCAGAGAGAGAAGAAGAGAGAATAGGTGAGTCGAGATAAGACTCTTTGAGAGAGCAACGAAAGTTTGAATAAGCCTAATGTGAAGAAGAAGAGAGAGAGACACTGTAAGACACCTTGAGAGAGTAGTAGAAGTTTGAAGAATCCTACGAAGAAGTAGAAAGAGAATGAAGAAGCGTGCTACAGCTAAGCCAAACGAGGTTATTGAAGAATGTTCACCTCAAAGAAAAATAAAAAATAAAAAATTGTTGTGATAACGCTCTGTATTATTTAGGTACATTGTGTTACTAATGGACTGAAGATGTTGCAAAACATGTGTTAGTGTCAATTACTTACAGTGTTCCTACACCAACGTGGTATATGTTCATTACACAGAGCATTAACAAAAGAGAAAACAATAGAATCCGATTAGGAGCATGAGTCACTAAAACTCATTTAGAGCATGAAGCAAGAAAAAGGTATTTTGCATAAGAAAGGTCAAGTCATGGTTTATTGGTAAGGCAACCACCCTTATTTTATTTAGGCATGGTTTATTAGTAAGGAAAACACCTATTTTTTTAACAAATTTATCTCAAGGGCTCTCTAAAATAAAGGTGATTCATTTTTGTTTAAAAAGAATTGTATGTTATATTGTTAAAAAAGTGAATTTAAAAGAAAAAGTGCTCATGTAAATATTTTTTGAGAAAGGATCCAAATGTACTATAATTCATAACGGGCTTTTGCTTATGTTAAGAGTTTATGAGAATTTGCAAACGAAGGTTTATTTAAAAAGAAATTATTTTTCATGTTTGAAATATTTTTCAAAAAAATACATTTTCTTTAAAAAAAGACATGCAAGGTGTTTTAGAAGGGCATGTGGAAGTGTCTCTTTAGTAAATAATTTTTGAGTCAAGGTCTTTGTAGATAATTTCTAGACTCGTCCATTTGTGGAAGCCAAGAAGCAACAATATTTTTATTGCAGTTAGATTTGCCATCTATATTTTATTTTTCATGTTGAGTCATGGTGAAACATGAATCTACAATGGAAAAAGCCAAGAGGCTAATATGTTCAAAGGGAAAACATGAGAGGTTCGATATTGTTTTAGATTTTTAAGTGAAGAGGCAAAAAGATGCCTTTACATTGAAATGCATAAATGAATATGTGGATGAAAGCATTCTTTCCCTGAATTTAAATACCAACACATCTAAGGAGGCATTTGATATGCTTGAGAAGAGCTTTGGTGTAAGGGGGACCATTGAAGTTGAAGATGAAGGTGAATCTCTTACTAGTAAAAAATTGGTGATTCCACGGTAGAGCTTGCCCATGAAAATATGATGAATCGAGAAATAGAGATTGCTGGTGACAATATGGTGAACCTAGCAACAAAACTTGCTGATGAAAACTTGGTGACTCTAGTAACAAAGCTTATTGAGGATGATGAAGCCACCATTGGAGTAGTCAATGCTATGGTGAATCCAGCAATTAATTTTGTTGATGTAAATTTTGATGAAGAAATGTTAGCTAATGATGAATGGTTGCAGGTGATGCAACAAAAACATCATATTGACATGATGTTATTCGGTGATATTGTGGAAGACAACCTATTTGCAGCAACACAGGTTAGTACAGAAGTGGAAGAGACAAAGATAGAAACAGAGACAAAGGAAGAAGCATAGCTAGAAGTGCAACAGAAGGAAGATCTCATTACAGAGCAGAAGGAACATAATAAATGTGGTTAAGGAAATATTGTTAATTCTAACATTGATTTCCAGTGTGCAGGTGCAAAGAATTATTATGAAGAAGATTTAAATTTCCTTGAAGCATGGTCTACAACACCATGGCTTCATAAGGGTTTCATAGAAGATGCATAAATGAAAGTTGAAGCCAAAATTGATGATGACCATATCAATGAAATTTTTAGTTATTGCAGTTGTAAAGAGTTAAAAATGTATTATGGTCTTATGTTGTAGCAAATTGATGATGAAAAGAGCACCACCGAAGATAATATGTGGCAACAACCCACATACAAGTCATTTTTTGAAGAAGTCCAAGATATGCTTAGACAACCTGGAAGAACGGAAGACCTACACCAAAAAATATAGAAACTGAGGTTTGAAGGATACAACAAAGAGAAAATGTTTAAACAATTTATAGGCTATAGGACTACAAGAATACAATTAATTTTTTTTGAAATTGTAATACTATCTAAGGCCAACAAGTATCTTAATTGAATTTTTATGTGGATGTAATTAAGGGGGAGTGTTGGAGATTCTAATTCCAACCACCTGTTATGTGTCAAAACCATCCATCCAAGTATACTAGTTCAATTTGACTAAGGAAAATATAAGTTGAGTTTCACTGCAACCATTTATTATTGATATTTCCAATGTAATCTTATTTAACTGATTCATAACGCTGAGAATAACAGTCCTCTAATCCACATTTTTTTCACCTTAATTTTTTTCATCCTATCAAAACTTAACCTATGTGATACTCCTTGAGAAAACTGGAAGAGAAGATAAACTAGTTTGCATAAGACTCGCTAAGAGATCAACAATGCGAGCGAAGAGAGAGGAGTAGAGATAATAGGTGCATTGACATAAGACTCTTTAACAGAGAAACAGATGTTTTAAGAGGCCTACTACGATGAAGAAGAGAGAGAGAGAGAGAGCATAAAACGCCTTTCAAAAGCAACATAAGTTTGAACAATCCTATGAAGAAGCAGCAAGAGAAAGAAGAAGCAAGATACGCCTATGCCAAACAAGGCGATTGAAGAAATTTCAACTGAAAGTAAGATTTTAAAAATCATAATTGTTGTCATAACACTCTGTATTATTTGGGTACATTACATTACTAACACACTCATGATGAAAAACACATGATAGCATCAATTACTTACAATGTTCCTGTTCGAATGCGACCTTCGTTCATTACACAAAGCATTAACAAAAGAGAAAAGAACATAATCCTATTGGGAGTACAAGTCACTAAAACTCATTTAAAGCAGGAAGTTAGAACAAAGTTAGTTTGCATAAAAAATGCCAAGGAATGGTTTATTTGTAAGGAAAACACCCTTATGTGATTTAGGCATCATTTAATAGTAAGGAAAAAACCTTTGTTTCAACAAACTTGTCTCAAAGGATTCCCAAAAGAAAGTTGATTCGTTTTTGTTTAAAAAGAATTCTATGTTGTATTGTGAAAAATGGAATTTAAAAAAGAAGAGCTCATGCCATTCTTTTTTGAGAAAGGATGCAAAGGTACTAACATTCTTAAATGCCTTTGGCTTATGTGAAGAGATTATGAGAGTTTCCAAAGGAAGGCTTACTTAAAAAGAAATTATTTTTCATGTTTGAAATCTTTTTTCAAAAAAATACATTTTCTTTTAAAAAATGACATTTCCAAGGTATTTTAGAAGGGCATGTGAAAATGTCTCTTTAGTAAAGAATTTGTAGACTTGTTTGTTTGTGGAAGCCAAGAAAAAATGATATTTTTATTGCAGTTAGATGCGATATCTACATTTTGTTTTACTTGTTGAGTTATAGTGATCCAACACTCCACAGAAGGGAAAAGCCAAGAGGCTAAGAAGGTCAAAGCGGTAGCAAGAGATGTTTGAGATATTTCTTGATTTGGAACTGAATAGGAAAAAAGATTCCTTCACATTCAAATGCATAAAAAAATATGTGGATGAGAGCATTCTAACCCTGAAAAATGCCAATACAACCAAGGACGCATGTGATACTCTTGAGAGGAGATTTGGTGTAAGGGGCAGCATAGAAGTTGAAGATGAAGGTGGATCTCTTGTTAATGAAAATTTGGTGATTCTAGCAACAAAAATTGATATGAAAATTTGATGAATGCAACAACAAAGTTTGTTGATGGCAATATGGTGAACCCAGCAACAAAGCTTGTTGATGAAAGTTTGGTGAATCAAGAAACAGAGATTGTTGAGGACAATGAAGCAACCATTGGACTAGTCAATGCTATCATGATTCCAACAACTAATATTGTTGATGTAAATCTTGATGAAGAATTCTTAGCTAATGATGAATGGTTGCAGGAGGTGAAACAAAAACATCATATTGACATGATTCTATTTGGTGAGATAGTGGAAGACAACCTATTCGAAACATCACAATTTATTACAGAAGTCGAAGAGACACAAATGGAAACATAGACAAAGGCAAAAGTAGAGCTGGAAGTGCAACAGAAGGAATCTCTTATTATAGAGAAAAATGAACATAACCAATGTGGTTTTCCAAATATTTTTAATTCTAGTATTTATTTCCAGTCTGCAGGTGCATAGAATGATTATGAAGAGGACTTAAATTTCCTTGAAGAATGGCTTGCAACACCATGCCTTGAGAAAGTCTGCATAGAAGCTACAGAAATGAATGTTGAAGACAACATTTATGTTGAGAAAATCAATGAAATCTTCAGGTATTGGAGTCCTTAAGATATAAAATTGTATTATGGTATTATGTTGTAGTAGATTCATGATGAAAAGAGCACTACAAAATATAATAAGTGGCAGAAACCCACATACAAGTCATTTTTTGAAGAAGTCTAGGATATGCTTAGACAACGTAGAAGAATGGAAGACCTCGATCAGTAAATGAAGAAAATGCGATTTCAAGGATACAACAAAGGAAAAAAGTTGAAACAATTTAGTGGCTATAGGATCTGGAAGAAGAGAAGAATTAAGGTAAATAATTTTTAAAATGTAAGCCTAGATAAGACCAAACTATATTTTAATTGAATTTTTATGTGGTTGTATTGAAGTGGGAGTGTTGGAGATTCTAATTCCAACCACCTGTTAGGTGTAAAAACCATCCCTCCATGTGTCCTAGTTCAGTTTGACTTAGTCCAATTTAAGTTGATTTTCACTCTAGTCATTTATTACTGACGTTTCCAATATATTCTTGTTTAACTGATTAATAATACTAAAAAGAGCAGTCCTCTGCTACACGTTTTTTCTCTTCAATTTTTTTCAAAATATCAAAGATTAGACTATGTGAGACTCCTTGAGAGTAGAAAAAGAGAAGATAAACTAATCTACATAAGACTCCTTGAGGGAGAAGCAACATGAATGAAGAGAGAGAAGCAAGGAGAATATGCGTGTCAACATAAGACTCATTGACAAAGAAGAAGAAAAGAGAGAGAGAGAGTGTAAAACTCTTTGAGAGAACCGTAGAAGTTAGAATAATCCCGCGAATAAGCAACAAGAGAATGAAGAAGCAAGATATGGCTAATCCACAGAAGGTGATTGAAGAAAGTTTAGCTCAAAGTTATATTTAAAAAGCAAAACATTGTTGTGATAACGCTTTGTATTATTTGGTTACACTATGTTACTAAAGCACTCAAGATGTTGAAAAACATGTGTTAGTGTCAATTACTTATAGTGTTCCTACTTCAACGCGACCTCTGTTCATTACATAGAGCGCTAACAAAAGAACAAACAAAATCTGATTGGGAGCACGAGTCACTAAAAGTCATTCAGAGCATGAAGTCAAAACAATGTTAGTTTTCATAATAAAAAGTCAAGGCAGGGTTTATTTGTAAGGAAAACACCCTTATGTGATTTAGGCAGGGTTTATTAGTTACGAAAACAACTTTGTTTTAACAAATTTGTCTCAAAGGCTTTCTAAAACAACGGTGATTCATTTTTGTTTAAAAACAATTGTATGTTATATTATGAAAAATGGAATTAAAAAAAAAGCGCTCATGTAACTCGTTTTCGAGAAAGGGTCCAAAGGTACTAAAATTATTAAAGGCCTTTGGCTTATGTGAAAATCTTACGAGTTTTTTCAAAGGAAGGTTTATTTAAAAATAAATTATTTCATGTTTGAAATGTTTTTTCAAAAAGAATACATTTTCTTTTAAAAAAAGACATTTGCAAGGTGTTCTAGAAGGGCATCTGAAAGTATTTGCTTTAGTAAAGAATTTTTTGAAGCAATGTCTTTGTAGAGAATATGTAGACTTGTGTGTTTGTGGAAACCAATCAACAACAATATTTTTATTTTAGTTACATGCGATGTCTACAATTTGTTTTGCTAGTTGACTTATAGTGAGCCAATAATCAACAAATGGGAAGAGAAAAGAAGCTAAGAAGGTCAAAGCGGCAGTAAGAGATGCTTGAGATATTTTTAGATTTGGAAGTGAGAAGGCAAAAAATATTCCTTCACATTGAAATGCATAAAAAATATGTGGATGACAACATTCTTCCATTGATTTCAGATGCCAAGACAACCAAGGAAGCATGTGATACCCTTGAGAGGAGATTTGGTGTAAGGGGGATCACAAAAGTTTAAGATGAAGGTGGATCTATTGCTAATGAAAATTTGGTGATTCCAACAATAGAGTTTCTTGATGAAAATTTGATGGACCCAACAATAGATCTTGTTAGTGAAAATATGGTGAATCCAACAACAGACATAGCTAATGAAAATTCGGTGAATCCAGCAACATAGTTTGTTGAGGACAATGAAGTTGCCAATGGAGCAGTGAATGCTATGGTGAATCCAAAAATTAATATTGTTGATGTAAATTTTGATGAATAATTGTTAGCTAATGACGAATGGGATCAGGTGATGCAACAAAAACATCATATTGACATGATGTTATTTGGTTAGATAGTTGAAGTCAACCTATTTGCAACAGCGCAGGTTAGTACAAATGTTGGAGAGACAAAGACAGAAACATAGACAAAGGTAGAAGCAAAGCTAGAGGTGCAACAAACAGAAGCACTCATTACAAAAAAGAAGGAAGAGAAGCAATTTGGTTCTGCAAATATTTTTAATTCTAACATTTATTTCCATTATGTAGGTACATAGAACAATCATGAAGAAGACATAAATTTCCTTGAAGCATGTCTTGCAACATCATGCCTTTATAAGGTCTACAGAGAAGCTGCAGAAATTAATGTTGAAGACAACATCGATGATAAGAAAATCAATGAAATTTTCAAGTATCCGAGTCCTGAAGAGACAAAATTGTATTATGGTCTTATGTTGTAGCAGATTGATGATGAAAAGAGCACTACATAATATAATATGTGGCAACAATCCACATACAAGTCATTTTTTGAATAATTCCAGGATATGCTTAGACATCTTGGAAGAATGGAAGACTTGTACCAGGAAATGAAGAAATTGAGGTTTGAAGGATACAACAAAGAGAAAAAGTTGAAACAATTTAGAGCCTATAATCTAGAAGAAGATAAGAAGAAAAGTAATTTGTTCTTAAGTTGTAAGCCTAGCTTAGACCACTAGGTATTTTAATTAAACTTTTATGTGGCTGTATTTAAGGGGGAGTGTTGGATATTCCAATTCCAACCGCCTGTTAGGTGTCAAAACCGTCTGTCCAAGAGTCCTATTTCAGTTTGATTTAGCCTAGTTTAAGTCAAGTTTCACTCTAGTCATTTATTACTCATGTTGCCAATGTAATCTTATTTAAATGATTATTAATACTAAGAAGAGAAGCCCTCTGCTCCACGTTTTTCTCTTCAAATTTTGTCATGGTATCAGAGCTTAGCCTACATGAGACTCCTTGAGAGCAGCATGATAGAAGATAAAATAATTTTCATAAGACTCCCTGAGGTAGAAACAATGTGAGTGAAGAGAGAGAAGCAAAGAGAATAGCTGAGCCGATATAAGACTCTTTGATAGAGCATAAGAAGCAAAGTGAGAGAGCGTAAAGCTCTTTGAGATAGTTGCAGAAGTTTGAAGAAGCCTACGAAGAAGCAAGAGAATGAAGAAGCGAGCTATTACTAAGCCAAAGAAGGCAGTTGAAGAAACTTCATCTAAAAGTCAAATTTAAAACAAACAATTGTTGTAATATTGCTCTGTATTATTTGGGTACACTGCATTACTAACACACTTAAGATGTTGAAAAACATGTGCTAGTGTCAATTCCTTACAGTGTTCCTAGTCCAACGTGACCTTTGTTCATTACACAGAACGTTAACAAAATAAGAAAGATCGAAATCTGAATGGGAGCACGAGTCACTAAAAGTCATTCAGAGCACAAAGTCAAAACAAAGTCAGTTTTCATAAAAAAGGTCAAGGCACAATTTATATGTAAGGTAAACACCCTTATGTGATTTAGGCATGGTTTATTAGTAAGGAAAACACCATTGTTTTAACATTTTTTTCTCGAAGTCTCTCTAAAACAAGAGGCACTCCATGGCAGCAAGTCCCTCCCTTGAGCTGGGAAAAGCAGGATCCTTCGTAGCCTGGGACTTGGACTTGTTTTAAGCTGCAGCTTGCGACATGAGCTTAAGATACAAGGCCCCTTGATATGTACATTAACTTCTATGTGGTTCATCAGTTGCAAGGGGCAACCATTATAGACAGTGGATCCCTTCTGTAAGCTGATTTGGTATAACTAGCATGCATGTACTGGGTATACTCAGTATATCTGAGCTTGTTTTCTTTTACAAAGCCCCTTGATATATACATTCACTGTTATCTTCTTTGGCGTAGATTTTGTGTGTTGGTGCTAACCTTGCTTCAGATGAGACCATCTCTAGAATTGTACATCATGCTCTTTCTTGTATAGCCAGCTTGTCTTGAATCAAGTACAAGCACAATTTGGATTATCAGTATACATGTAAATAGCAAGAAAACAAATTTGCATCATTAACAATTGAAATAGATGAAGCCAATTACTTACTCTGTATGGTGAACTTGGGCAACCACATAGTATAAAAAACAACACTTTGACTCCACAGTTATATGTTCAGAGTCTTTTCCAGAGTCAATAAATGTAGAGCAAGGCCCCTTGATATACACATTAACTGTTATCTTACTACCCAACTACTACTCATGTTGATAACTTCGATGATTAGATATCTGTAAACAAACAATGAAACAAGAGCACTGTGAACAATATTCAAAACAACACAAATGTGAAATAATCTAAGAGTTGCATGGTATGAATGGATCAAATATGTTTCATGATAGGGATGCAGGCAATGTCTTTGTACTCACAGATATCAACTTAATGAAGCTGTCAAAAATGCATCAAAATTGGCATTGTATTTGAATTTTAGCTTGAAGTGGGGGCATTTTACCCTTGTAATATGGGTAATCCATCTTGTCTTGAATCAAGTACTAGCGCAATTTGGATTATCAATATACATGTAAATAGCAAGAAAACAAATTTTCATGTCACAGAATCCTGGTAAGGGTTGAATTTGAAACTGAACAGCCAAAGTAATTTCAGCCAAATGCTCTCCTAGACTAATGCAATGAACAACTAAACTATTTCCTCTCCATTGCAAAATTGTAGCAGGAATGCAATGAACAACTAAACTATTTCCTCTCCATTCCAATATTGTCATCCTCCTGCTGCCATTATGGTATCCCAAATAGATAACTCCTCTCATTTATGCCTCCTTATGAGAGTAGTTGGATCCCATGTGCACCCATCTAGAGAAATGATCCTTCTAGAATCTAGACCAACATAAATTTGTGCCTCTTCTTGCAGTAATAGTGCATAAAAGAATGAATACATCTTAGCTGTATCCACAATAAAAGAAATTTCCTCTACGTTGTAATGATGTAGCATTGAGACTAACATTGTTGCTCCTTGCAGGAGATGAGGTTGAAGTAGGTCCTTTTCAGCCAACAGGACTTGATTTGCGGCCTGTCTTATTTATCTTTGGTTTTACAACAGTGCTTTTCTTTGCATCTGGGAGAGGCATTGCAGTTGCCCGTGTTATCATTGAAGCCAAGGAAGGAGATAAAGGGAGTCTTAGCTTGGGCTTTTGTGAAGAAGTGAGACTATATTATTCAGCTCCAGACCCAACTGCAACAAGGTAATTCAACTTCATGAAAAGGTCATGTTTATATAGTCCATGGTTATGAAAAAAAGGATCACAGTTACTGGAATCACTGTTATTGTCAGTTTAAACCATGCAAAACGCTATCCACCTTAGACTACTTGAGAATTTACTAAAGTAGCTACACTGGTGTAGGCAGTCGATAGGGTACATACTATAGAAAGTTGAAACTTCAAACAGAACCAAATTCAAAAGATTACTTCACACTTTTAGCCAAATCTTGGTCAATGCAAAGCATCAATAAATGCATCAAAGCACAGGCTTATAGCTCATTCAAGCCCACCCCTTGTAAAAGCAGAGTTAATTTGAAAAGGACCACACATGCTAACAATTAAAGTAACTAATCTAGACAAGTATAGTAAAGAAAGTTTAAATGTTGCCACTTCCAAATAACAACCCGTAAACAACCATCATACTGATCAATCCAAGGTACAGTAACACTTTCCAAAAGGAAGTTTGAAAAACTATCACCCAAACAAGATTCTCCTATTGATCTATTCTAAAATCAATGAAACAATCCATGCAACATGCTAACAACAAGAACACATTTGAACAATAACAAAGTCCCAAACTATTGTCTAGCTTCATTAGGCCTGCTAGGTCCTCATATGGGGCACCAGTCCTCTTCCAAAAGAAGGACACCCCAGAATTGAGGACGTGCTTGGACTATCATGCATTGAACAAGTAGACCATAAAAACCAGTAATCCTTATGCTTGGAAGTGGACTATTTTGACAAGGTGGCTAAGGCTAAGGTTTTCTCAAAATTGGACTTAAGGCATGTATAATATTAAGTAAGGATTGTGGAAGAAGAAGAGGCAAAGGAAACCATGGTAACAAGGTATGGCAATTTTAAATTTCTCGTTATGCCTTTTGGGTTGTACAATATTTCGACTATCTTTTGTACCTTGATGAACAATGTGTTTATATTGTACTTGAACAAGTCAGGAGTTTTTTTTCTACCTAAATGACATTGAAATGTTCAATTAACATGGAAAACTATAAGAGGAACTTGGTAGAAGTCTTTGAGGAACTGGGGTATAACCATGTCACATGTTTTCACAAACTTGCAAAAGAATATCAAAGAGGCACTACACAAGGATCCCATGGCTTTGAATACCATGAAATAGATGGAGGGAAAAACAAGGAAGGTTTGAATGGAAAATGGGATTTTGTACCATGAGGATCACAACTATGTGCCTAAGTCATCTAAACTTTATAAGGAACTCTTGAGGGAGTGCCATGATTCGCCCTGGGTAGGCCACCCAAGGCAATGAAGGAGAATGGCATTGCTAGAATAAGGTTACTATAGAGAATATATGAGGCAAGACATGGAATAATACATTTAGACTTGTCTTATGTGCTAACAAGACAAGGAAAACACCAAAATGTACATCAATCCACAACAAACTTAGATAATGCCAGAGAGATCTTCAGCAACTGTCTCTATGAATTTCATCATTCATGTCCAATTTCACAAAGGTATAATGAGATTGTGGTTATGAATTTCATCATTCATGTCTAGTTTCAAAAAGGTATAATAGGATTATGATGGTGGTCGATCGATTTTCCAAATATGCAATCTTTGTGCCAATGAAGGTGCCTTATGCAACAAAAGAAGTTGCAATCTTTGTGCCAATGAAGGTGCCTAATGCAACAAGGTTCACTAGGTGCTTTTGGACATTATTGTTCAAGTTTGTTGGAACCAAGTAGCTTATGAGTTCAAGTTATCATCCATAAACTAATGGGAAAACAAAACACATCAATGGCCTTTTCAAGGATTATTACCTAAGGAATTTTGTTCATGCAAACCAATTGAACTTGTTAGAGTTGGATGCAACCCAATTCATTTACAACATGCAATAGAGTTCCACAATAGGCTATAGTCCATTTGAGTTGGAAAATTGACAACAACCATTGACACCACACAATTCTACAAGGCTCTTATGAGTGCAACACATTAGCCTTGGGGTTCATGAAGGGATGGCAAGATAGATTGGAGATGGTTCGTGTTAAATTGATAAACGCAATAGAAAGGATGAATCATTGGGAAAGGATCATGATAGGAGGGAGGCAAAGTTTCAAGTTGGTGACTTGATCTCACTTAAACTAGGTAGAGAGAAAATCAAGCCACCAATTGGCATGTCTAGTGCTTTGCTGCAATGATTGAAGGACTATTCAAGGTACTTGAGAAGATTGACAATGTCACTTATAGATTGGAGATGCTACACCATAAAAGATCTCACCATCCAATTTTCCACATCAGTGACTTTAAGGTTGATGAAGGTGATCCTAGAAAAGTTGAAGCATCCAGAACCTCTGCATTGATCACAAACAAGCTAGAGCTGGAAGCGGACGAGATACTTGCACAAAGGACCTCCCAATTTGGTAAGAATGAAATGTATGAGTACTTTGTCAGTTATAAAGATGAACCTAAAGAGGAGAAAAATTGGGTAAAGAAAGAAGCATTATGGCAATATGAAGACAAAATTCGAGACTTAGAGAAGCAGAAGCTCAAGGCACTTAGACAAGCATTAGTTTGATGTTGTTGTGACAGCAACAAGCTTAGTGGGGGGGCATATAAGGCCTCCACCTAAGGATGAAAATAAGTACATTCCCCAAGTGGGCATATGGGGTTTAAACAAAAGATTGCAACGCTAGCTCGATCAAAGGATGGAGTGGTCAACCATTCCATGTTGTCTTTATACGAGTTGGGACACCTTGGGTGCACAAGAAAAACATGCACATCTAAGGGGCTAAGTATCCCTTAGACATTGGAGTTACCATTAGATGCACTTGGGCACAATTGGATGCACTTAGGCATAATTGAACGAACTTTGATGAACTGGGAAAACTTGGGACAAATTCAGACAACTTTGGCAAATGGTCGATGGACAAGCCATCAAAGGAAGCAGGTTGATAAATTGCATTTGGATCAACCTTAAAGTGAAGGGACTTGCAAGTGAAAGATAGGGCTCATATAAAAAGAGGGTGCCTCAAAAGTGCCAAGGCATAAGTGATAGTCATTCAAAAGGAATGTAAAGGCACTTTGTCACTGTGCTAAGTTCAGGGTTAGGCACAGTAGGGTGAATTGCACTTGCTAAGTGACGAGAAGAAGACAGGACTTGTAGGAGGCAAGCCTATGGTTTCTTTAAGGGTTGTGATGGACTTAGTTGTGCATTTAATTAATTGTAGCTTAAAGTAAAGTTATGGACAGACTTGAAGTGAACAGATATAGTCTGGTTGTCATAAGCACAGGTTGGCCAAACCACTTTGGTGGAGGCAAGGCAATGCCACACAACCAGCAATGACGGAAAGAAAGATTATGGTCAAGACTCTTAGGTCAGTGACACTGGGTATTTAGTATTTACACTCTGCAAATCACCACATGCCACCCCATAAGATACAACTCATAAACTATTTCAAGATATTTAAACCTTGGCCACCTTTGTGAAAAGCATTGTTATCTGCCATGGGGTTCTCGTTTACAATGCACACACCGTCTGACCCTCCTTTGCAATGCCTACAACAAGATAAATAGTACATAGCTAATTCAAGCAAGCTCACCTACAAACAATTTATCTTTCAAGAATCCACGAGGCAGTAGCTCAACCTGTGTCAGTCTTTTCATCTTGTAATTAGATCCTTTATACAATCTGGAATTTTATCCATGCTTTATCTCTATAATCGATATAATCACGATGGATTTACGACTAGTACTATACCGTCATCAACGGAGCTCAAGCTGATTACACGAGTCATTTGCTACTATTAACAACCGAATGAAGTACAAACATAGAATACATGGGCCATTTTTTATGAGCAAAATTGTAAGCAGGTAAACTGTGATTGAAAGCTTGTCACAGGTAAGCTGAAACACTGACTTCCCTTCATTTGAGCCTTGATCTTCGCCAGCTCAAAATAAAAATCACACAAAACAAAGACCAACATCATAAGCATATAAAACATGCAGAAACTGGGTGTCATCATCACCATATAAAGCACCCAGAGACTGACCGCTCAATTCGTGAAACGTTTAGGAGACTGTAGACTATAGAACAAGATGATGGAATTGTAAAAAATGAAAAACAATGAGAATAAAAACACTTGAAAAATGAGCTTGAAAGATTTACCAACACTCATAATAAACAACGCACCATACTGCAACCCAATAACCATCATAAACAAAAACCCCATCAATAATGAACATGGAAATCCTACACGCTATGAGAACAAAACACATTGAAATTGACACAATTTTGAGAGACAAAAAGAGGGGGAAGCAAATGGTACTATGGATATGATAAGGAGAAATTTGTATACATGCCTGAGAATAGCAAATCAATTCCACTGAAAACTCTATTAAGCTCCCAATTAGAAAGTAGAAATAAATAATATTGTTTTGACAAGACATATTATTAACTGTTTTCCATGAATTTAAATGAAACAGAGAACAGGGGATTGTTCTGACTGAAAGCTTACTGGCAACAGGCGTTTTGCCCCAAAACAGACGAACAAGCTTCACCCTGAAGAGGTTGAGGGATCTACGCTCTCATGGAGAACACATGCGATGCAATTGAAATCAGTTTTATATAGAATTTAGCGGTCGTTTCAGGAGATATCTAAGCCTTATCAGTTTTATATAGCATTAAGCGGCTCTTACATATCTTCTTTGTCTGACTCATGTCATACCATCGAAAATACAAATGTAAAAAATTGTAAGATAAGACCTTGTAACCACGAAATCATTTCTAACTTTATTATATAACAAGAAAAGTAACCTACACGTAGCGGACGCTGCATGCATAATCTAGAATGGAATTAATAACACGTACAAATGACCTGACTTACTTAACCTCCATCAAATCAACCTCGCACTAGCTTCCCAAACAGATGGCAGCACCATTAGCTCCCCAAACAGATTGCTACCTTAGGTGATGGCCCAACAGATGTCATAGCTCCCCAAACAAATGTCACTGCCATTGCTATTTTTGCTACCTTAGCTGCTGGCATAAATTCCATGCCCTGCTGTTTAACCCTCTCCCTGATGCTCAGCCCTAGGATACAGTAAGTAGATTCTGTAGATGTAGCTCGACCTATCCTCCCTGTTCTGCCCCTGGTGCACACATGCCCAGCATCCATGAACCCTCTTAACTCCCACATAACGTCAATTACTTTTACCTGATATCTCTCATTAATCACAAAGTCGACATGACATCCTACATGGAAATGCCAAATTGTGCTGGCCTGATCACGGCAGAACTGAGCAACGGCTGCATAGTCCCTCCTGTTATTTGGAAACCCCTGCCCAATGAAGTGAAACTCACGCAGGATTGTCGGATTGTCTCGAGGATCCGTGGTGCGAAGCCAAAGCTCTCCTCTCGACAATGGAGACCCAAAACTGCAATGTTTTTTAGAGTAGCCTGAACATGTATGGAGGAGAAATTATCCGCTCATGAGGAGCTACTCGGGACTGTCTATGGCTCCTGCAGAGAGGTTGCATAAGACAAAGCGTCACCATCAAATTGATATAATTTTGAAGCCAAAAAGGAGCTGGTGAACTACAGATATTCTTCCGGGTACAAAGCGGATGGATATCTATATAGGAGGGTCTTGAAAGAGCTATGAGTGCTAGCCGATATCTAGGGCTGGAAAGAGAGTGAGGGGTTTGAGGATATAGAGGGTTTCTAGTTTAGGGCTACAAGTAAAATCTACAGACATACCATGTTTGCTAAGCACATCCTTGGTAGGGAGCCTCCCCAAGGTAGCAAACCAGAGGATAAAAGCGTGATGAGGGATAGCTTTCCTGTGCCAAACAAGCTTATGCCAGAAAACAGAAGCAGTCGGGGGGGAGAGACTATCCCAAGCAGATTTGATGGAAAAGGAGCCAGAGGGAGACCCCTTCCAAACAAAAGTGTCAGGAAAATTCCCATTTCCCATTACCTTAACTATTCTGCCATGAGCAAGTAGTCCGAGCTTCAACGCAGACCCCAAACTACATTGCGGTCTTGAATTCCTCGGCCTGCTGAAGATAAACACTGAATCTACCTTTGTTCTCAACAGGCCAAAAAAACACCCGCAACATGGCCAGCTACACCACTTGCATGCACAACACCTGCCAAAATGAGCCACTATGCTCAAACCCTCAAACCTACTAATATGCTCAAACAGATTCAAACTAATTCAAACTAATATTAACATTAATAGGAACAACTCCTTGACCGCATGGACTAATAAATAGGTCTAAAACAAAATAAACTATGGTCTAGCCTCTTCCGCTTCGAGAAGAGGCCAAATAAGATGGCCCTTTTGAAAACTTTGGTTACCCAGCAATTCACATTTGCAAACTTTGCTCACCCTCCAATAATCACCGTAAATAAATAGCATAGCAGTTAAGATTAATGCTATCCTAGGGCATTTGGATTACTATAGTCCTTGGCCATTGCCAGATGGAAAGGACTAATAAAGGTGATTCATTTTTGTTTAAAAAGAATGGTGATTCATTTTTGTTTAAAAAAAATTGTATGCTATATTGTGAAAAAGGGAATTTAAAAAAAAAAGTGATCATGTAATTCTTTGTTGAGAAATGGTCCAAAGGTACTAAAATTATTAAAGGCCTTTGGCTTATGTGAAGAGCTTATGAGATTTTGTAAATTGAATTTTATTTAAAAAGGAATTATTTTACATGTTTGAAAGTTTTTTTTTTTTTTAATTCTTAAAAAAAAGACATTTGCAAGGTGTTTTAGAAGGGCATGTGAAAGTGTCCCTTTAGTAAATATTTTTTTGGGTCAAGGTCTTTGTAGAGAATTTGCAGACTCATGTGTTTGTGGAGACCAAGAAGCAACAATATTTTTATTGCAGCTAGAGGCAGTGTTTAGAGTTTGTTTTGCTTGTCGAGTCATAGTGACTCAACACCCAATAAATGGGAAATGCCAAAAGGTTAAGAAGGTCAAAGTCCCAATAAGAGATGTTTGAGATATTTTTAGATTTGGAAGTGAAGAGGAAAAAGGATGCCTTCCCATTGAAATTCCTAAAATAATCATTGTATGACAACATTATTTCCCTAATTTTAGATGCCAAGATAGCAACGAGGCATGTGATAGCCTTGAGAGGAGCTTTGGTGTAGGGGGGAGAATTGAAGTTGAGGATGAAGGTGTATCTCTTAATAATGAAAATTTGGTGATTCCAGTACCAAAGCTTGCTGATGAAAATCTAATGGATCCAACAATAGATCTTGTTGATGACAACTTGGTGAATCCAACAACAATCCTTAGTGAAGAAAATTTGGTGAATCTAACAACAGAGTTTGCTGAGGATAATGAAGCTGCCATTAGAGTAGTTAATGCTATGGTGAATCTTGTAATTAATATTGTTGATGTAAATTTTGATGAAGAATTGTTAGCTAATGATGAATGGTTGCAGGTGATGCAACTAAAACACCATATTGGCATACTATTATTTGGTTAGATGTGGAATTCAACCTATTTGCAACAAGATAGGTTAGTACAAAAGTGGAAGAGACAAGGATGGAAACAGGGACAAAGGCAGAAGCAGAGCTAGAAGTGCAACAAATGGAAGCTCTCATTACAGAGTAGAAAGAACAAAACTAATGTGGTTCTACAAATATTTTTAATTGTAACATTGATTTCCATTATACAGGTACACAGAATGATTATGAAGAAGACTTAAATTTCCTTGAAGCATGGCTTGCAACATTATGCCTGGATAAATTTTGCATACAAGTTGCATAAATGAATGTTGAAGACAACATCAATGATGAGAAAATCAATGAAATTTTCAAGTATTGGAGTCCTCAAGAGATATAATTGTATTATGGTCTTATGTTGTAGCAGAATGATGATCAATACAAAACTACAGAAGATAATATTGTTAGAAACCCACATACAAGTAATCTTTGAAGAACTTCATGATATGCTTAGACAACCTGGAAGAATGGAAGACCTACAACAACAAATGAAGAAACTGAGGTTTGAAGTATATAACAAAGAGAAAAATTTGAACAAATTTAGGGGCTATAGGATTTGGAAGAAGAGAAGAAGATAAGTAATTGTTTTTTAAATTGTAAGCCTAGTTGAGACTAGAATGTATCTTAATTGAATTTTTTGTGGTTGTAATTGAGTTGGACTATTGGAGATTCTAATTCCAACCACTTGTTAGGTATCAATACTACCCCTTCAAGTTTCCTAGCTTAGTTTGAGTTAGCCCAGTTTAAGTCGAGTTTCAATCCAATAATTTATTACTAATGTTTCCAATGTAATCTTATTCAACTGATTCGTAATACTGAGAAGAGTAGTCCACTCAACATTTTTTTCTCTTCATTTTTATTCATTGTATGAAACACTATCCTTCGTGAGACTCCTTGAGAGCAATAGAAGAGAAGATAAACTAGTTTGCATAAGACTCCCTAAAAGAGAAATAACATGAGTGAAGAGAGAGAAGGAGAGAGAATGGGTGAGCCAAATTAATACTCTTTGACAGAACAATGGAAGTTTGAAGAATCCTACTATGAAGAAGAAAGTTTGAAGAAGCCTACTATGAAGAAGCAAGGAGAAAGAGCGTAAAACTATTTGAGAGAGTAGTAGAAGATTGAAGAAGCTTGCGAAGAAGCAACAAGAGAACGAATAAGTGAGCAGTGAGCTACGGGTAAGCCAAAGAAGGTGATTGAAGAAAGTTCATCTCAAAGTCAAATTAAAAAAAAAAAATTGTTCTGATAACGCTCTATATTATTTGGGTACAGTGTGTTACTAAAGAACTAAATATACTGAAAACCATGTGTTAGTGTCAATTACTTACTATGTTACTTCTCCAACTCGACCTTCGTTCATTACAAAGAGTGTCAACAAAAGAGTAAAGAACATAATCTCATTGGGAGCACGAGTCACAAAAACTCATTCAGAGCGCGAAGTTGGAACGAAGTGAGTTTTCGTAAAAAGAGGTCAAGGAACAATTTATTTGTAAGGAAAACACCCTTATGTGATTTAGGCATCGTTTACAAGTAATGAAAAGACCTTTGTTTTAACAAATTTGTCTGAAAGGCTTTCTAAAAGAAAGGTGATTCATTTTTGTTTAAAAAGAATTGTATGTTAGTTTCTGAAAAAGGGAATTTAAGAAAAATCACTCATGTAATTATTTTTTGTGAAAGGATCCAAAGGTACTAAAATTGTTAAAGGGCTTGGGCTGATGTGAAGAGCTTCTGAGATTTTGCAAAGGATTTTTTATTTAAAAGATATATATATATATATATATATATATATATATATATATATATATATATATATATATATTCATGTTTGAAAGGTTTTTAAAAAAAAATTGCATTTTATTTAAAATAAGACATTTGCAAGTTGTTTTAGAATGGCATGTGAAAGTGTCTCTTTAGTAAATAATTTTTTGAAGCAAGGTATTTCTAGAGCATTTGTATGCTCATCTGTTTGTGGAAACCAAGCAACAACGATATTTGTCTTGTAGTTAGATGTGATTTCTACAATGTTTTTTGTTTATTGAGTCATAGTGAGCCAACACTCAACAAATGGGAAAATTCAAGAGGCTAAGAAGCTCAAAATGTTAGCAAGAGATATTTGAGATATTTTTAGATTTGGAAGTGAAGAGGAAAAAATATGCCTGTGCATTGAAATGCATAAAAGAATTTGTGGATGACATCATTATTCCCCCAGTTTCAGATGCCAAGACAAACAAGGAGATCTGTGTCATACCCTTGAGATGAGATTTGGTGTAAGGGGGAGGATTGAAGGTGGAGATGAAGGTGGATCTCTTGCTAATGAAAATTTGGTGATTCCAGCAGTAGAGCTTTATGATGAAAATATGATTCATCCAACAACAGACTTTGTTGATGACAATATGGTGAATCCAACAAAAAATCTTACTGATGAAAATTTGGTAAATCTAGCAATAGAGCTTGTTGAGGACAATGAAGCTATCATTGGAGCAGTCAATGCTATGGTGAATCCAACAATTAATATTTCTAATGTAAATTTTGATGAAGAATTGTTAGCCAATAATGAACGGTTGTAGGTGATGCAACAAAAACATCATATTGACATGATGCTATTTGGTTAGATAGTGGAAGACAACCTATTTAGAGCAATACAAATTAGTACAGAAGTGGAAGATACAAAGACAGAAATAGAGACAAAGGCAAAAGTAGAGCTGGAAGTGCAACATAAGGAAGCTCTCATTACAGACCAGAAGGAACAAGTCTAATGTTGTTCTACACATTTTTTAATTCTAGCATTGATTTCTAGTCTCCAGGTACACAAAATGATTATGAAGAAGTGTTAAATTTCTTTGAAGCATGGCTTGCAACACCATGCCTTGTTAAGGTCTGCATGCAAGCTCCAGAAATGAATATTGAAGACAACACCAATGATGAGCAAATCAATGAAATTTTTAGGTATTGGAGTCCTGAAGAGATAAAATTGTAGTATGGTCTTATGTTGTATTAGATTGATGATGAAAAGAACACTACAAAAGATAATATGTGGCCACAACCCACATAAAATTCATTTCTTGAAGAAGTCCACAATATGGTTACACAACCTAGAAAAATGGAAGACCTGTGCCACCAAATGAAGAAACTAAGGTTCGAAGGATACAACAGAAAGAAAAAGTTGAAAGTATTTAGAGGCTATACGATCTATAAGAAGAAAAGTAATTTGTTTTTAAATGTAAGCCTAACTTAGATGAGTATGTATCTTAATTGAATTTTTATGTGGTTGTAATTGAGGGTGAGTGTTGGAGATTCTAATTCTAACCACCTATTAGGTGTCAAAAGCATCCCTCCAAGTGTCCTAGTTCAGTTTGACTCACTCGAGTCATTTATTATTGATGTTTCAAATGTAATCTTATTTAACTGATTCGTAATAATTCAAAGAGGAGTCTTCTCCTCCATAATTTGTTCTCTTCAATTTTTGTTAAATTTTCGATTCGTCTCTCTACAATCCAAACTAAATGGGAATCACTCACCATCGTGTGTTATAAACAAAATGCTTAAAGGGTGAAAAAAAATACATGGCGCAAAAACATTTGCAATTTGTTTTGTTAGAGCTCCTCAACCCTCCATTGCTCTGTAACAACGGGCATAAGAAGGTAAACAAATCAATTTTAAATAATATATTAACATAAGTTGCACCTTTTCTCTTGACCACACAAATTTTATTAATCACAATAGGTATTTATACTTTTTGGACTAACTACTCGCAGAATATAACTCAACATGCACACACAATCTAAATTCTGCTTTTCCCAAAATATAACTTAACTAGAAAAAGCACTGGAGTGCATGGATCAATTGGTTGGGGTAGTCGGTTGCCACGCACCCCACCAACAATCGAACCCCGATATGTATCGCTGTGCTGCAGCGTATAAGTTTCTATGTGGTTGTAATGTGATGTAACTAGATGTGACAGAATGTCAGCTTGTCCTGAAATAAATATATATGTACAAAAAGAGGGCCCATAAATACTTCTTAAAGGAACTAGCCCCTCTCATTTAAAAAAAAAACAAAAAACAAAAAACAAAAAAACTTAACTAGAAATCACTCCACTTAGTTAATTGACTATGCTAAATTTAGCCAACAAGGTAATTACAATTTCTAACATTTTAGATTATGTAACAACCAAAATTTGTTTTTTTAATGCAGTTTTGTCCTTTCTATTTTTTTTTCAACAATTTTATGATCGGAATTCCTTTCACATTATCATATAATTTTATGTGTTGATTGTACCTCAATGATCACATTTTTTTTCTTAATGCAATTTTCCCCATTCGAGGTTTATTTTTTTTACAATTTTATGATCGGAATTCCTTTCACATAATCATATAATTTTGTCTGTATTGTAGGGCAAAGATCACATGCTGGTCTCACTCAACTCGTCGCTGTCAAGGCTCGGAATAATTTTAGCTGTATTGTAGCGCAAAGATCACATGCTAGTCTCACTCAACTCATCGCTGCAAGGCTCGGAATAAAACTAGTTGAATGGGTTGAGCTTTAATCTTAATTTCAGAATTAAGTTCGCAGATTTAGGGTAAATGCGACACATCACATCAATATTTTATAATTTTTCCCAAGACCCATTTAGTCTTATATTTGTTCACACCGATTTCATTGTAAAATCCCATTTACATGAAATATTGTATAACAAATTTGCTTCATATTATTGGTTACATCGGTGCATTATCATTTTTCCATTAATGTAGAATTCGGTTTCGACTTTTCCGAACTCGTTCATATTTGTTTAGGCTTCATTTCATGGTAAAGTTACAGTTGGAGTCGCAGGTTTGATTTGCCAACCTTCAGATTAGATTTTGATTGCAATTGTAACATAATTACTTACATCCGAATTCGATTTGGCCATGTCTTGTTTTGCAGGCTTGTTGTGACCAAGTACAATGTGCCCAAGTTCGATGTGTCAGGATTCAACTTCATCTTTTACAGCCCAAAATATATGGGAATGGCTCACCACCCTCTATTACAGACAAAACGCTTGAAGCCTGAAAAAACAATTACATGGTACATAAACATTTGCAATATATTTTTAGTTAAAGTTCGTCAACCCTGTATTTCTCTGGCAAAACTGGCGTATTATGTAAAAAGGGAAACAAATCAATTTGCATAAAATATATTTTAGCTGATGTAACATCGAAAGACAGGGAGTTTTACCTCAGATATTAATTCAATTGTTTCCCTTCGAGTGTTTTTAACAGTTTTATGATCAGAATTCCTTCCGCGTTAGCGATTAATTTTATGTGTTGATTGTACCTCGGGATCACAATCGATCCGAAATATTTTACATGATAGATTAATGAAATAAATAAAGATTAATTAAACTTGTTGTTATGACATAACCTTTGTAATTTCTTATGTTTGTATTGGCGATGAACATGACTTTGTCGATGCAAGTTCTTCTTCAATACCAAGTTTCCATTAACATCAATTCCAACCACATGGAAATAGAAATTTTCGGGTGTCACGTATTGATTTTCGTATCACATCATAAAAAAAATTATAATTATATATCTGTATCAGCGTGTATATGTTTTTATTACACAACCATAAATAATAATTATATATTTATTTTAATTTTTATTTATCAAATATGATATATTAAAAATTAAGTTTTTATTCTTGAGTCTCCTTTGTGGCATGGGATAAATGTGGGTGTCTATAGTTTTTGTGGTATCAAGTTATTTAAAGGAGTGAAAAAATTTATAATCATTTAGAAAGACCATATTTTGTTTTTTTTAAATCTTTTAATTATCTAGGAATCTGATTCAAATGTGGTTCATGCCATAGATATGGTAACTACTTTGTACAGGACTATGTACTTAATTTCAAAAGACAAAATAGTTTTGAAAGACCTATTAATCTACTAAAGGTTAACTAAATATTAACTACATATCTGGAAAGAAGAAATATCATCTCTAAACACTCAAACCACCCCTTAATAAGAGTGCATAGCCATATGCATTTTAGCAAAATTTGCCTCTCAATTCTAACATAAATGCATTTGGGTCTTTCTCCACATCAAGACATTGAGAATGTGAATGATAATAAATCTTCTTAACCTCCCTCTCTTATTATTCAATTTCATCAACTAATTTTTGAAATTAGGAGTCATGAATAGAGAACAACATTTAGATTAATCAATTATATTCCATCTCCCATTTTTCTAGTCTCTCAATATTTTAGCAAAACTGTCTTATTTTCTAGGATTCCACAAGAGAGACCTTTTTGTAAATTCCATACCTCTTACTCCCAATACTCCCAATTCCGAAAAATCACTACAATCAAAATATCTTAAAATATATCCTTCATTTGAGATATAGAATCGTAAAATTCGGCCTAAAAGTAAAGTACAAAAAACATCTTGGTTGGAAGTCATAAGGGAGGGAGATTTACCAAACTAGGAAGGAAAAAATCCTAAGGAATGACAAAGATAAAAGAAATCCCACCTTTCCATAAAATAAAATAAAAAAAGTTATGAGTAAAAAGTGGGGTGATTTCCCCTAATATAGTTTCAAAATGATCTTAACGCTAAATCATTGAATTATAACCAATTTCTTTGAGGAATTCACCTCTAGGAGGTTTATTAAGACATGCAACGGTTCCATCATCTTCTTACAACAACTAAGTAAAGAAGAATAATTGATTCAAGTTCTCTCCAATATCTTATAAGGTTGGAGTTTTAGTTATGTTGATGACTTATGAAAATATCATGGGATAGTTACAAGTTGGAAGGATGGTTTATTTCCAATTACTAGCTCATGCACATTTGATTCAAGTGCAAGCTTCCCAATTTTCTCTCTAAAAATGGGGAAATAATTCTCTTGTTAATCTTCTATAAGATCCACTAGGATAGAATGGATTTATAGGAAGAATTCCTTATTGATTCATGTAGTTAATGAAGCTTGCTGACCTTATCAGGTGAGATAAGTGTTTCTCTTGGTGCTTGTGATTTATAGCGACCTACTTTCCAATTCGATTGCATTTCAAAATTTTATATTAGTAAGCTAGAACAATATGGTCTTCAAGATAATCATGTAGGAAATCTCACTCCAGCTTGGATAAATTAGAGAATCAAATCATGTAGGAAATATCACTCCATCTTGGATAAATCAGAGAATCGGTGAGGCTATAATTGCTAAATTTCTAGGTTATTTTTGGTATAAAATTGCTCATTGAAGGCGGATCTCAAAAATTAATAATGGCTATTAGTTGGATGGGAATTTGTACAGTCTAGAGACATGTTTCATAATAGCGACTCAGAAGACCAGGCTTAGCTATGCTGAAAATAAATTTTGGAAGTTTCTCATAAATAAGGAGAATTTGTGCAACCTCAATAGTAGGGAAACTCCGCTTGAGTTTGGAAATGACGATTCCAACTATACGTTAATTGGAAGAGAAACATCAACTTTATATTGGACGTAGTCAGATAAAATAATATCACTTGGGTATAGAGTTTCCATGATATTACTATTGAAAGAGATATATAATCCTAAAATCTATTTGAATAAGATGACTATACAACCATATATTCTATTATCAAATTATTCAATTTCCTTCCTAATTTTGTAGAACTTATGTATAACCAAAATATCTATACCCATTATCCAATTATTAAGTTTCCTTCCTAAATTTGTGAAACTTATGTATAGCCAAAATATCATGGTAGAGAAGGGAAAAGAGGACCTACTTCAAAATTTAAAATTATTTAAAAAAATAAGATTCCCCTATTCTAGATGGACTCCCTATTGAATTTCTTTCAGTTTTTATCACCTCGTAAAGAACGATCTTGATGGGGTAGTAGAGGCCTTATCACAATATGCAATAATTTTGGCAACTTACAATACCAACTTCACATAAATTATCCCAAAGAACTAAAACATGTTATATTTTATTTTTGACACACATCACTATAAAATATAATTTAAAACATAATCTCTTTCAGGTAAAGGAAATCATAATCATTTCAAACATAATCTCTTTCGGGTAAAGGAAATCATGATCATTTAAAACCTCATCTCTTGCAGGTAAAGCAAATCATTCTAAACAAGTCTCAACCATGTAGTTTGGATTTCTTCGACGGAAAGTACATGAGATTATTGGTGAAGCCCAAGAAGGCCTCCAACTTATGAAATAAATAAACTAAGAGCCCCATTATAATAAATATGTAACTCATGAGTAACGTGAAGTTTTCTTTATCTCACCCCTATTCACGAAAGCTTTAGTCTACATTTCATGGCACGGGCAACCAGTTGCATAAGTTTAATTTCTTTCAAAATTTTAATCAATTAGGAAGCCTTATCTTTATGTAATCCTAAAAGAAGGGTTTGTTGTGGGGTTAACACTGTCTCCACTCTCATTTAGCCTTATAATTGAAGGGCCTAAAAGAATGCTAATGGAAGCCTCACTAACTAATTCTTTCGAAGTTAGTTTATTTATAAATATGGTATTATTTTTAATTTACAATTTAGCATGGACATAGTAATAGTTTGGGATGGTTCAAAAGGAATAGTGAATAAGATATAATATTTTTATTTATACATTTTTATGGCCTTACAAACAATGATAAACTCATCCATATATACGGTAATTTGGCTAGGTTAGTATGAGGTTTTGAATATCTACATATTATATATTCCTATTTACAACAATGACTTTAGACATGAATTTTAAATACATCGGTGTCCAACTTAATTTTAGTTTTAAATGTTTCATGCCTGGTATTGAAATGAAAATAAATACTTGGTGCCAGAGATGGTTCTCCCAAGGAGGATGATTAGAGGTATAGTATGTCCTAAAGGCTCTTCGAGACTATTATATTCTCTGATTGAGATATTTAAACAAATTATTGAATGAATAAAGAAATATAATATCATTTCATATGGTCAATGTCTTAGAAGATGAAATTATGGCTATGTTATCTAAGAAAAATATTGCTATCATATAATTGCATGGGGTTAGTACCTGAAAAATATGTTTCTTTTTCCAAATATTGTGTATCTCAAAATGTTCGAAGATTTGAATAGCGATTGCAACAACTCTAGGTTGATTTTTCATTTAAAAAATATAAGACCATGGTCATGGGACACATATTCCAAACTGAAAGGTGGGAAAAACATCCTAATCAGTGTCACTTTTGGTTTATTTGTGAGTCACTAAGGAAATTGGCAAAGGAAAAGTGACAATGATTGGTATTTATTTATAAAAATATTGGAAAATTAGAAAAAAGGGAGATGGAAGGTCACATAATTGCATGAGGAGGGAAGTGAAGGAAAATCGAGGAAAATGAAGAAAATAGAGGCCTCAATGATAAAAAAATAAAAAAAATAAAAAAAATAAAACATTATGATGATCAGTTCAGAGGCTTTTCTTAGTTTTATCTTGGAGATCTCTTTTATTCTCTCACTCTCTCATACTCTTGCACACTTAGAGTATTTTTGGAGCACTTTGGCATACATTAAACTTGGAGAAGGAAGTGAAGGAAAAAGAAGGAAAGGATAAGAGGATAATTTGATTAGCAACTTTGAGATTGCCTTGTAGATAACAGGTTACATGTATGATATCTTGTTGGTTTATGGATGCACAGTATATCCATGTGAATATTTGGTTATGATATTTCATTAGCATGGATTATTTTCTGGTTTAACAACATTTTAGACTTTCCTTTCCATTTCTTAGATAGTCATCGTTTTGTGGGTTTTTCCACCTATTTTTTTTCTTATTGGTACTCATAATCCCTTTTGTCTATGGGTTGGAACCAACACTTTGGAGGCCCTGAAACAATTTCTGTTGAGTTACTAGTCCTAGAGCCTAGCTTGGAAAAACACTATAGAGCCCATGACAGGTTGAGTTAATAGTCTTGGAGCTAGGTTGGAAAAATTATCTAAATCCAATGAAGGTTGTTGGTTGAGTAACTTACTAGTTCCTAGAGCCATGGATAGCTAGGTACAGACTGATCTCGTTGGTGTTAGTGATGTTCGACCATGAGGTGGAATCACTAGTTGAGGGTTAAGGTGGTTTGGCCTTTGGAAGCCCTAGTTTGCTTTTGTCTTGGCTTATTCCATGACATTCCACATTCATTCTTGGAATATGGTGTTGGGGTGATTAGCAAAAAGAAAGATTTGGTTCATTGCAATCTATAATTGGTTGGTATGTGGAAGTCCTTGAATTGGTTGACATTTTCCTATGTTAATAAGAGGTAGTTTCTATTATTATCTATGAGCATATGTATTGATTATGTTAGTTATATTATGGTTGAGTTTCTATGGTTTATATGTTGGTTATATGATGTATAATGTGTATGGACCTTGATATGTATGATAAATATATGAATGGTTGATGAATGCATGGCTTAATAAGTGGTGTTATAGCTATGTTGAGAGGGAAAACGACTTTCTTCTTGATTTCAAGTGATTATAAGGTGAATCTTAGACCATTATGATCTGATATGCATTCATAACATGTAGCTTACATGTTCACCATATATTTCATGAAATGAATGTCATGGCTAGGCCTGGTGAGCTCAAGTCCTTGGACAAGTTTTGTATGAATGGATTTATCTTGTTCCCAATTATCATTCTTGAAAGTGTCACTAGGTTATAGGAAGTGGTCTCGAGACTAGCCTAAAATGGTGGCTCAAAATACAGAATCATACCCTTTGAACTAGAGAAATTGGGTAGCAAACACATTGATACAATTTTTTCCATGTAGTTGGAGGCTCCCACTTGCATGTAAGTCTTATTGTGTGTGAAGTTGTGGGCCTAGGGTTGTGAAAAAGAGGTATAGCTCAAGATTTGTCTACATGAGGTGGATTTTTAGCCTCTGAGTGACTTGTAACCCTTGTAGGATGTGGTGAATTATCATTTTGTGAACAGTAGTCAGACCCACTTCCTTAATTGGATCTAGGAGGTCAATGCATGTCATAATAACTCTTCATCTCATGTTTACCTCGATAGGCTAGTGAAATTCAGTAAATGTGGGAGGGTTGTTTACTAACAAGATATTTGGGTTCAAGTGACTAAATACAAGAATATTCCCCCCTCTCGATTTAGTAATAGATTTTATCACCCAAAAAAGAAAGAACTTAAAGCCCATATAACAAATATTAATCCCCAATACCAATTTTTTCATTAATAAAGAAATAACTACTATATAGAGTCACAAAATTAATAAAGAAATAACTACTATATAGAGTCACAAAATCCAATAAGGTCTAGATAGGAATTCACTCCTAGATAAAATACAGGGACCTATATATTCTACCTATACATATCATTGAATATCACAAGTAAATATTTGATATACTTTGCATAAGATCACGAGTGTCATGGTAGTGAACAACCTAAATCAATGGATCTCATAGAGATATATAAAACTCCATCAAAATCATGCTAAGATTAGAAAATAATATACGTATTTTTTCATGAAATGTAGTGTCAAAATCAATGATCAAGAAGATTAAATCATCTAGCCAATTAACCCTATAAGAGGATATGAGCCCAAAATTGGATACAATTCATTTTACTCGTATGGAAATAATCGACCACTAATTTTGTGGTGAAAATATATCTACAAGTTAGATTTCCAATAAAAGGAAATATTATTTTCTTATCCTTAAGATATATTTAAAAAAAAAAAGCTTTTAAGGCCTAGGTGTGTTTTGTCTCTATCTAGTGGACTAGGAAGCCAACAACTATCTTATTCTCTCCCACCCTTCTTCAATGTAGGAATGGAAATAAATTAAAGGTCTAACCAAGATTGTATAATTATGGAGGCAACTCTATAGAATAATATTTCATCATATCAAGGACACAAAATATTTGATGGCTTCCATCCTTCATTAGCCTAGGGAATTTATATGGCTAGGAATGAAAATATTTTTAATGTTAAGGAAAACATTCCCTTCAAATGTACTACTCAAATATTTTATATTGTTGATTACTTTTCTCAATTCTCTCATGTATGTAATTATGCTTGGGTTTCAACAAGTCATATTCATTAAGCCTCCCCGCGATTTTCTTTTATGAATCCACAGAAGGAATCCCATCAACAGGCGGGGCTAGTGGAATAATTTCCTTATATTGAAATAATTTATTTTCCTTCAAATCCAAGACTAGCAAAGCCATAGATAAATACAATGTACTCAGGACACTCGACTACTCCTCATTACTACCCTCGAAAAAGGGAGCTCCCAAATTCAAATTCTAGGAAGCTCTCTCTTAGTTATTTAATGGATGAAATAAGACATTATTATAAGAGACTAACTTCTTCATCCATTATGTAATTACATCAAGATCCCACCATGTACTTTTCACACATTAAATTTAATGGATGAAATAAGACTTTACTCTAAGAGACTACTTTCTTCATCCATTATGTAAGGACATCAAGATCCTAAAATGTCCCCTTTCCCACATTAAATTTTCACATGTATAAGGGGACAAAAATAATGAAGTTGATAGTCCATTAAATGAAGACCTAGAGTTGCAAGAAGAGACTAAGGATATTAATGAGTACCATCAAGGATAACTTATTTGTTATCACCATGAATCGTAGTCTTAATATATTTACTATATAACAATTTATTATTGAATGTATTTAATTTAATCATAAAATTTTTTATAGGCTAATATTCGTAGGTGGGCTAATTTTCCATGATTTTTCAAAAAAAAGAAATCACCAATTTCCATTTTTTATAAAAAATGATTCGCTGAAATTTTACATATAAAATTATTTAACCTTAAAAATCGCCAACATTATATAGAGATTATATATAAAATCATTATAAAGTTGAATAATTTTATAAATACATCAATAAATATTTTATAGTTTCAATATTAGGGATTAGTGAGATTCACCAATGTTTTTAAGCTTCAAGATAATTTCTCATCCTTAAAGTTTTCCTTGAATGTATTGCAGGAACTTTGTTGGAAAATTTGGACATTATTTATCCTATTTTCATGTTCTATATAGAGTATAAATTATATCATTAGGGAATATTTTTTATCCCACACACGTACTTTAATAAAAGGCATTCCTATTTCTAAATACATGGATAGAAAAAATATATTTATTAAAGAATACCTTATGATCACATTACATAAATCCACATAGAGGAAATTTTGAATACCTCATGGTATTTTTACGATCATAGCAAAGGAATGTCGATTTATCTCTTATATTGGTTCCATGACTTTAAAAACGCTTTTGACACCATTTATAGGCCAAAGCTATTGACGATACTAGAAGAGATAATAGCTTCTATCAAGTTGAAGATTGTTATGGAAAGGATGTATAAGAATGTTATTTTCAAGGTTAGGACCACTAAGGGTTGGTTGGAAGAAATTAAATACAGTATCAGATTCAATCCATGGTGTCCACTATCCCATACCCATTTCATATACAATGATAAGCTAGAAGAGTGTTTGGACGACGCAGGTTGTGTTGGCCCCAACATCCTTGGTATACTCATATCTCTTCTCCTTTATTGTCATAATATTTTTTCTTATAATGAGGATCCACTACAACATTCGCAAGAAATAAATAATTCTCCTTGATTTATAATCTATGACTCATATATCCATGAATATTGACAAAAGTAGAGACATGATAATTAAATCCAAAAGAATCACATATGATACCTTCATATATTGCAACACCTACTTGGAATTAACATCCATCACAACCATAATTGGAATTGATAAAAGGATAAATGGAGGATTTAAAACTCATTAATGGCTTGGAAACATCTGTAAATCAAAAGATCTTTGGGTATGAGATTAAAAATAAATTCCTCTTTCATAATATCATCACTCCAAATATTTTAGGTAGATGTAAGATTTTGGGTTGTAATATCCCTAAAGACTCACAAAGGAAGATTAAATCGATCCAACAGGATTTTATAGCCTACAATCTCAAGATTAAAGTAATAGTACTTACCCTATCATATTTCATGTAATCATTTCCCTCATTAAAAACATGGCTATGACTAGGTATCATATGTATAATAAGAATTTATTCAACAGGGAAGCTGAAATGTTTCCTAAAATTTCTTATAGCTCTACCAAAAAAACCCAGTTCTAGCTCAGAAGAGGATGACATAAGGATTCTCAGTCGTGTTTAAACCATTGGGGAATAAAGGAGGATATAATTTTTTTGAATATGGATAATATTAAAAATAGTGTTAATTCAAATGTTAGGGAGAAGTTGTAAGGTAATACAAAGATAAGGAAAAATAGAATTAAGATATTATAAGGAGGTGATCAACCCCAATCTCGAAAATCAAAAATATATTTTTGACAAGAGTTAATAAGAAAATGAATATTGCTAGGATAAGAAATAATTCGCATGAACTTCATAGTAAAATTGAACACTAGTCAATTCCTAAAACAACATGGGATGAAAGTGTTTCTCACTTATGCTATATAAATAAGGTGGAAATTGGAAAACACTTTCTATTAGATTGTCCATCTTATATTCACGTTCAATATAATTTTCAAAATATTTCCACATTGTAATACCAACCTTCCTCACGAGTTAAGTCAACAAAATTTTGATGATATTAAATACTTCTATCATTTTGTTTCATATGTAAAACTAAATATATTAAATAACTTATGATTAATCTTTTACTTTAAATTAAATTACACAATATGAATGCTAATAGAAATTATTTGTAATCAACATCACTATAAAATGTTTCACTTAAATAAATATTAAAAAAAATCTGTGTAACATAGTTATTCTTAATCTATATTTTAAAAGAAATTAAAATTATAATTAAAATACGAAATAAAGTGTATACACTATAAATATATTAGTTTTTTTTTATCAATTTTATTATTAAAATCATAATCATAAATAAAATAATTAATCAAATTAATTATAATTTTAAATTTTATTATATATTATTAAAATAGTAATCTAAAATCTTCATATAATCTAAAAACATTTATAAATCACATTAATTATATATATATATATATATATATATATATAATTAAAATAGTAATCTAAAATCTTCATATAATCTAAAAACATTTATAAATCACATTAATTAACTATCTATCTTTATATATATATTATAATATATAATATATATATATATATATATATTATATATTAAATACCAATATGCCTCAAATATTGTAATAATGAAACCTGTTATAAGTGTTACATGTCCTAATATTACATTTGAGAAATAGCAATAACCATGGTTCAAACTTTGGCCATCCGGTGGAAATGTGCAAGTTGCGCGTGCCAAGCTAAGGGTGGAAATGTGCATCATACAAATTGATATACCTTTCTTTCTCTATATCATTTGCGTTTACCCATTGTGAGTAACGAAAGGTATCTGAGTGGGATGTTTCTATCAAACCCCTTAAAAAATTAAAGAACGGAAGCATAGAATGGGACACTTTGAAAAAACGAAAATAACGCACTTAGCATCTCCTGCTAGTTGGGTGGTATGACTGACCAATGGTTACTTGATGTCTTTAATTGTATTAAAGATATATTTTTACAAAGTCTACATAAAGGAGATGCGAAGTTGATTCATAATATTAAAAGAAAAAATTAATATTTATGTAAAATAAAATAATTTTATATTATTTTTATATTAAAAATAATGTGATGTGGCTAGCCCATGTGGTCCCATGCCAGCTCAACCCTTCGTGGTTCTTCGTTGATATTTTGGTTTGATTGCTGATATTTTGGTTTGATTTGTAATTAAATGTGGTAGGTGATTTACAATCAACCTACGGTACTTACCTGTCCTCGCTGCGACACCTGTCCTCCTCGAATCTGCCGAACCCTAATCTCCTTACCACCCTTTTCACTTTGTCAACTCGCGCTCATTTGGCATTTTCACTTCGTTGTTTTGCTGCTCTGAGGTTTCGTTCTGAAGCTCGGCTCCGCCTCTGTGGTTGCTATCTGTTTGTGGTGATATACCGCTATGTTTCTGATGGTTTCTTGCTAAACGATGTGGTTTGATGCTGTATTCCCGTCCGTGTGTTTGGTTCAGGCATTTACTGGTAAGTTGTGACTCTGTTACCTTGCATTCTGTTGGTTCTTCATGACTATGCTCAGTCGACTGGTTCTACTTCTGTATTCTCTGTTTGTCTCAGTCAATGGCGCTGTAATTTTATGATAAATGTTGGTGTTGAGGGTTTCTGGTTTGCCCAGTTGACAATGTGCAGTTCGTTGGCCTGCAACCTGGGGTTTCTTCGGCACTCGGCTCTGTGCTCAAGTAATTCACTGGTTCCCTGCTATAGTTCTTGGTTTGTTTTTCGAGCTGTGTCTAACAACACTCAGCCCCTCCGTGGTCAGGGTTTCACTTCGTCTCGGTGAGTTGAGGACTCGGTTCACTTATCAGGTATGGTTCTCCCCTTTAACCATGCTCGCTTCGCTTCTTGTTAATTCGTTTTTTACCTTCGGTTTCGTTCTGGTTCGAGGGTTTTCACTGTGTCAACAAACCCTAACTTACTCCTTTGTAATGTTACAGGTGATCGGTTCTGTGGCTCTTCGCAATGAGTTCGGTCGATACTCTTACAGGTAGCTCTATTCTTATCTTGGTGGCTCTTCGTTTTTTACTTTATCTGCCTGTATCGTGGTCTATGTGTTTGAATGCAACTGTGGCTCTCTATTCTGGTTGTAGTTGTCGGCGTCTGTATGATTATTAGCTATAACATTTAATGTTTTGGGTTGCTTTAACCCGTAGCCGTAATGTAGAAGTTTGCTATAGGTTTTGGTTAGTGGATGATTCGGTTCATCGAACCCTCATCACACGATTCATTCACGTAATATTAAATTTGACAGGCCTGCAATGTATATATTGGAATTTGCAATCTACGGTTAATCTTTGATGTTATTGCTTACCCGGTTTCGACTGTGGGCCGTTGTGCTCCTCAGCTCTATTCGCCTCTTTTCGCCTGTTGCTCACTCTCGTCTTGACTTGTCTTGAGACTCGGGGCATTTGGAATGTCGGTCCTGTATTTGCCTGTAACGATGTTTGTTATGCGATAATATATATGTGTGAACTTGTTTTGTGACTCTCTGTCACTATGTTTGCCTGCACGAATTATTTGTACAGAAAGATATAGATAGAATTTTTAATACAGAGGACTTATGTATTTCATTCATACATCTATTTGTGCACAGAATTTAGATGAAGGGAATTTAACATATATTTCTCTAATTCTTTCTTTCAATTTCTTAGCTGCTGAACCCTTCTGTGGTTTTTGGTCTGTCCATTTATACAATAGGTATAGGTAGTTAGATAACTGTAGATAGTTATCCTTTACAGTTTGTCAAATAGTTATTCTATTTCAGTTTTGCCTGGCAGTTACTAAAACTTACTCTACTTGTCTATTCGTTTGCTTACTTTGTCATCTTTGTCCCACAAGGGTTTGTCGTTTACATTACTCATTGATATTAATCTAATTCTAACAACTATAATTAAAACCTGTTGCCACAGTAAATAAAAATAAATGAAAATTAACTAACAGAATCTAATGTTGTAGTTGACTTTGGTAGAAAATAAAATAAAAATGTAAGAACCCTGACAGACTTGTTGTCCTTTTGTCGAACTGGTCATCTTCCCCAATCTTCTTCCGAAACTCTGTCCGCCCTTTCTCGGTCTTCGCCCTATCGACCAGATGCTCCTGCATCAGGCTGCCGGGATAAAAGAGAGATCTCATGGCTCCGTTCCATGAGTTCCTCCACTGAGTAGCCTGCCTTCCGAATTTGTATCTCGTTGAGCCAGGAACTGTCCTCCATTGGACGGTCCTTCCACTTGACGAGATAACGCAGATACTCCTTCCTGTGCGTCTTCTTGGCTACCTGTGTGCTGATGATTCCTTCGATCTCATGGGTCTTGACCGACGGTAACTGTTTCTTCCAAAGACTCCTCTTGAACTGGGTGTCCTGTTGTGGCTGTACCATTCTTTCGTCTTCTGCCTGGGCATGATATGGAAACAGGTCTGCCACGTTGAATATGGGTGATATACCTATATCAGGTGGCAGCTGAATTTCATATGCATTCGCTGAAAACTTGCGAAGAATTTTGCATGGGCCGATTTTCTTAAACTTCAGTTTGTTATACGTACCCTTAGGAAACTGTTCCCAACGCAAATGCGCAAGAACTTCGTCTCCAACCTCAAAATGTACCTCACGCTGTTTGATGCCTGCATGCTGTTTATATTTCTGCGTGCTGTCCTATAATCTCAATTTAACTTTCTCGTGCAGTTCGCTCATTGCTTTGGCAAAATCTTCCCCATCTGCACTCCTCCTTTCTAGCTGTCCTAAGTCGCGTAATTCATGTACTCCCCGCAGATGCATACCATATAATATTTGGAATGGGCTAAGACCTGTGCTCCGATTAGGCGAATCGTTATAAGTGAATTCTGCCTGGGCCAGAGCTCGATCCCACAATCGCGAGTTTTCCCTTGTCAAACTTCGCAATAAGTTGCCCAAACTCCTATTCACCACCTCCGTCTGTCCATCAGTCTGTGGGTGATACACAGAACTGAAATTTAACTGTGTGCCCAGCTTTTTCCACAGGGTGCGCCAAAAATGCCCTGTAAATTTTACATCCCTGTCTGAAACTATAGTTTTTGGTAAGCCATGTAATCGAACTACTTCTGTGAAGAAGAGATGTGCCACGTTTGTGGCGTCGTTAGTCTTCCGGCACAGAATGAAATGAGCCATCTTTGAAAATCTATCCACCACAACCATCACTGAATCATATCCCCGCTGCATTCTAGGCAATCCTAGGACAAAGTCAATGCTAACTGAATTCCACGGCCTGCTTGGAACTGGTACGGGTGTGTATAATCTAGCATTCTGGCTGTGCCCTTTTGCCAGTTGGCAGATTTCACACCTAGTTACATACCTCTGTACGTCCCGACTCATTTTCGGCCAGTAATAAAAATGTCCTAGCTATTCCAATGTTTTATCAATGCCAAAATGTCCTGCTAAACCTCCGCTATGTTTCTCTTTTACTAGATTTTCCCTCATCGAACAATCCGGAATACATAGTTGTCCACCTCGAAATAACAATCCTTCCTGTAAATTAAAATCCAGCCATGGGCTTGTATTTCTTAAGACAGGATTTTGGCATGCCTCAAAGGCTTCCTTGAAATCTGCGTCCATCTGGTACAAATCCTTCAAATACTCAAACCCCATCACTTGTATGCCGCTTTCCTGCAAGAGCAAAGCTCTTGTGCTTAAAGCATCTGCCACTTTGTTGGCTTGCCCACTTATGTGCTTCAACACAAAAGTAAAACTTTGCAGGTACTCCTCCCACTTGGCGTGCTTATGGTTCAATTTGTGCTGCTGTGTTATGTACTGTAATGCAGAATTATCAGAGAACAAAATGAACTCATTACCTAGTAAGTAGTGCCTCCAATGCTTCAAGGCTTGAACCACTGCATAGAATTCTTTGTCGTATGACGAATACTTCTGCCAACTTTCATTTAGTTTCTCACTAAAGAACGCCAGTGGTCTGTCCTCTTGACTGAGTACAGCGTCGATAGCTGTCCTGCTTGCATCACACCGAACCTGAAAAGGTTTGGTAAAATCGGGCAGCCTCAAGATTGGCCTCTCCGTTATTTTCCGCTTCAAAAGTTGGAAACTGTCTTCTGTTGCCTTAGTCCAGCAAAAAGGTTGGCTGGCCTTTTTGATGGTCTCTAGCATTGGCGCGCAGATTTCACTAAAATTCTTAATAAACTTTCTATAAAAACTTGCTAAACCGTGAAAGCTACGTACCTCGAATAAACTCTTTGGTGACGGCCAACTCATGATCGCTGTAATCTTCTCTGGGTCCATTTTTAACTCATTCTTCGCCACTACGAATCCCAGATAAATTAACTCCTTCTGTAGGAAAGTGCATTTCTTCAAATTTATCAGCAGTTTGTTCTGCTGCAGCTTCTCGAATACTCTTCGAATATGTTGAAGGTGTTCTCTTTTCATCCTGCTAAAAATTAAAATATCATCCAGATAGACTATCACGAATTTTCCGATAAATTCCTTTAACATTTCGTTCATCAGTCTCATAAAGGTACTTGGAGCGTTACTCAACCCAAATGGCATAACTAGCCATTCGTACAGTCCTTCGTTGGTCTTGAAGGTTGTCTTCCATTTGTCTCCTTCTCTAATTCTGATCTGATGATACCCACTTTTCAGATCGATTTTCGTAAAATATGCTGCCCCACTAAGGCAATCCATCATGTCATCCATCTTAGGCAAGGGAAACCTGTATCGGATGGTGATCTTGTTTATAGCCCGCGAATCTGTACACATTCGTCACTCTCCACCCTTCTTGGGTGCAAGGACTGTAGGTACTGCACAGGGGCTTAAACTCTCTCTGATCAGTCCCTTGTCTAACAACTCCTGCACTTGTTTGCGTACTTATTCATTGTCCTTTGGACTCATTCTGTACGCTGCCTTGTTCGGTAAGCTTGCTCCTGGTATAAAATCAATGCGATGGATGATGCTCCTTTTAGGAGGCAACTTATCAGGTAACTCATCAGCCGCAATGTCTTGAAATTCTTCTAACAGCTCTTGTATTTCCCTAGGAAATTCTGTTTTCTCTAGGTTCAGTAATACTGGTTTCATTCTCCTCACAACTGCAAAATTAATTTCAGTTTCATCAATCTGCTTTATGAACTGTTTTCCTCCCATTAATAACGCCTTTGTTCCACTTGATTCTGTTGAATCTTCCTCTTTGATGGGTACGAGTGTGTGTTTGACCCCATCCTTTGTAAACTTGTAACAATTCGTCTTCCCATCGTGTGTCACCTTCCTGTCATACTGCCATGGTCTCCCGAGCAGTATGTGGCACACGTCCATAGGCATAATATCGCAGACCACTGTATCGTGGTACTTGCCAATGCGAAACTCTACCTCGCATTGTTCGTCAACCAACAGCTGGTGGCCTTTCTGTAGCCACGACACCTTGTAAGGTGTGGGGTGCTTCAGCCGCTTCAACCCCAGTTTTTCCACCATCTCCGTGGCAACCAAGTTATCCGTACTCCCGCTGTCTATTATCACCTTGCAGCATTTCCCATGCGATTTACAGACTGTCTGAAACAGTGACTTCCACTGTGTTGGTTCAGCCACTTCCTTGGTTGGATTTAACAGCACTTTATTCAAAAGCAACACTTCTCCCGTTTCTGCCATATCTTCCACTTCACGTGGTTGCGCTTCAGCTTCTTCAGGCTGAATCATAAATGTTCCTCTTTGACCTGTCTGCTCAACTTCTGGGCATTCAAAGGATCGATGTCCCCATTTTTGACACCTATAGCACTGGAAACCAGTTCCCCTTCGGCGGCCATTCCGTCGTCCTCGTTGATATGACCGACCTCCTCTGGTGCTGTCTCCTTTGTCTGTTGTCCCTGAAGTTTTCGAGCTGCTGCCTTCTTCACTGTTCACAGCACTCTTTCCTCTTCTATAGGACTGTTCTCGTCCTCTACCATTCCCTCTCCCTCTCCTGTTATTCTGCTTCCTATTAATTTTCTCCTCAGCCTTGACAGCACTCTGAAAGGCTTCTTCAATACTTCTGGGAGAAAGAATGCTAATTTCATCCCGGATCTCCATCCTCAAACCATTGACATACCTCACTGTCTTTTCTGGAGTCTCATCCGTATAACCAGCATGTAGATTTACCCGGTAGAACTCTTCTGTGTACTCTTTGAAAGTCATACCCTTCTGCCTCAAACTCTGTACTCGCCGACATAGTTCAACTTGGTAATCTTTCGGCAAAAATCTACCCTTCAGTTTCGCTACCATCCTTGACCAGTTTCATATGGGTAATTTGTTCAGTCCTTTTCTGTCTGCCTGGACATTATCCCACCATAAGAGGGCATGTCCTTTCAACTTAGTAGCAGCGAACTTGACTCTCTTATCCTCCTTAACTTCCTCATTCTCAAAATATTTATCTAGTTCGCTTATCCAATCTAGTAGGATATCAGCAGACAGACTGCCATCGTAATTTGAAATTTCTATCTTTGGCTTGCTGCTAGCCAATAAAATTGAACGTAGCAGTCTCAATTCTGGAGCTTCCTCATCAGAAGCATCTGCAGCAGCTACTGCTTCTTCCTCACTGTCATCTCCCAATTCCGGGTCTCTTCGTCTACCCGCTTCCACTGCTTCCAAGCGAGCTGTAATAACTCTATTCTGTTCTCTTAATCCTTCATCTGCTCCCCTACGTGCACCTCTTCCACGCCCTCGCCTTGGCGCTTGTCCTTCTGCCATATTCCTCTAAATAATAATAATAAAAAACTGCTCTGATACCAATTGATGTGGCCAGCCCACGTGGTCCCACGCCAGCTCAACCCTTCGCGGTCCTTCGCTGATATTTTGGTTTGATTACTGAGATTTTGGTTTGATTTGTAATTAAATGTGGTAGGTGATTTACAATCAACCTACGGTACTTACCTGTCCTAGCTGCGACACCTGTCCTCCTCAAATCTGCCGAACCCTAATCTCCTTACCACCCTTTTCATTTTTTCAACTCGCGCTCATTTGGCATTTTCACTTCGTCGTTTTGCTGCTCTGAGGTTTCGTTCTGAAGATCGGCTCCGCCTCTGTGGTTGCTATCTGTTTGTGGTGATATACCGCTATGTTTCTGATGGTTTCTTGCTAAACGATGTGGTTTGATGCTGTATTCTCGTCCGTGTGTTTGGTTCAGGCGTTTACTGGTAAGTTGTGACTCTGTTACCTTGCATTCTTTTGGTTCTTCGTGACTATGCTCAGTCGACTGGTTCTACTTCTGTATTCTCTGTTTGTCTCGGTCAATGGCGCTGTAATTTTATGATAAATGTTGGTGTTGAGGGTTTCTGGTTTGCCCAGTTGACAATGTGCAGTTCGTTGGCCTGCAACCTGGGGTTTCTTCAGCACTCGGCTCTGTGCTCAGGTAATTCACTGGTTCCCTACTATAGTTCTTGGTTTGCTTTCCGAGTTGTGTCTAACAACACTCAGCCCCTCCGTGGTCAGGGTTTCACTTCGTCTCGGTGAGTTGAGGACTCGGTTCACTTATCAGGTATGGTTCTCCCCTTTAACCATGCTCGCTTCGCTTCTTGTTAATTCGTTTTTGACCTTCGGTTTCGTTCTGGTTCGAGGGTTTTCACTGTGTCAACAAACCCTAACTTACTCCTTTGTAATGTTACAGGTGACCAGTTTCGTGGCTCTTCGCAATGAGTTCGGTCGATACTCTTACGGGTAGCTCTGTTCTTATCTTGGTGGCTCTTCGTTTTTGACTGTATCTGCCTGTATCGTGGTCTATGTGTTTGGATGCATCCGTGGCTCTCTGTTCTGGTTGTAGTTGTCGGCGTCTGTATGATTGTTAGCTATAACATTTAATGTTTTGGGTTGCTTTAACCCGTAGCCCTAATGTAGAAGTTTGCTGTAGGTTTTGGTTAGTGGATGATTCGGTTCATCGAACCCTCATCACACGATTCATTCACGTATTATTAAATTTGACAGGCCTGCAATGTATATAAATGAATTTGCAATCTACGGTTAATCTTTGATGTTATTGCTTACCCGGTTTCGACTGTGGGCTGTTGTGCTCCTCGGCTCTGTTCGCCTCTTTTCACTTGTTGCTCACTCTCGTCTTGACTTGTCTTGAGACTCGGGGCATTTGGAATGTCGGTCCTGTATTTGCCTATAACGATGTTTGTTATGCGATAATATATATGTGTGAACTTGTTTTGTGACTCTCTGTCACTGTGTTTGCCTGCACGAATTATTTGTACAGAAAGATATAGATAGAATTTTTAATACGGAGGACTTATGTATTTCATTCATACATCTATTTGTGCACAGAATTTAGATGAAGGGAATTTAACATATATTTCTCTAATTCTTTCTTTCAATTTCTTAGCTGCTGAACCCTTCTGTGGTTTTTGGTCTGTCCATTTATACAATAGGTACAGGTAGTTAGATAACTATAGATAGTTATCCTTTACAGTTTGTCAGATAGTTATTCTATTTCAGTTTTGCCTGGCAGTTACTAAAACTTACTCTACCTGTCTATTCGTTTGCTTACTTTGTCATCTTTGTCCCACAAGGGTTTGTCGTTTACATTACTCATTGATATTAATCTAATTCTAACAACTAGAATTAAAACCTGTTGCCACAGTAAATAAAAATAAATGAAAATTAACTAACAGAATCTAATGTTGTAGTTGACTTTGGTAGAAAATAAAATAAAAATGTAATAACCCTGACAGACTTGCTGTCCTTTTGTCGAACTGTTCATCTTCCCCAATCTTCTTCCGAAACTATGTCCACCCTTTCTTAGTCTTCGCCCTGTCGACCAGATGCTCCTGCATCATAATGTAAAGGAAAAATGGTTGGGTTTATTTTTTTTATTGAAAAAATATATTTTTGTAAATCAAATTTTTATTTATTTATTAAAAGTAGAGTATATAGATAGTACAATGTAAGTAGTTTCATCCTTATGAGGTTTGTTGACGAAAGGTAGTAGTATTTGACAAAAAAATAGTTAAAAACTAACAGAAGAGTCCATAACTTCACAGGCCACGCACCAAAATACAAACAAAACCAAAAAAATGCCTTATACCATTCTAATTCGCTAGAAGTAATAGACGCGGGATTGTCAGGTATAGTCCCAACAGGGGAGGCAAATGATAAGTACACTGAACATGCTGCTCGAAGTGAGCCATCAATGTTTCCATATTTTCCACTTTTCTAGATAGAACATTTTGTGCATGCTAAACCACCACAATCCTTGCTATGATATGACATTGAAAGTAGTGCATTTTTTTGACCATGACAATTACAGCCTCATGTTCTTCCTTCCTGGCCTTGTCGTAAGCTGTCATGTGCTCCAGAATAGATTGGAATAGGTCATGAAAAGTCTTGGAGAATTGTGCTGAGTGAGCAACCCTTGCACGCCCCAACTAATGATTCTGACTGCACATACCTTCTCCAACCCCATGCACCACATTACCCTTCTTTCCATTCCCGACTAAACGATGACCTAGATCTGCTCTTGCAGCACCTCTTCCACCAGGGGTCGCTGGCGCCGCCTTGATGGCACTACAATTAGTTCGACCCCATGATGGTTTCTCTGTAGGCCATCCCGCATACGCCACCTTCGACACTTTGCTGCATCCACCATGATTAGTTTAAGCTTCCCTTCGTTGAGGCTGGGAACAAGAATTACGTGGCATGGGTCGCATGGTGAGGCCCCATGGATAGGCTTCTAAGACAGGAAAAGAAAAAAACCATTGAACATCCTGACACACCATGAATTATCCACTAGTCTTCTACCTCGCAGAACTATCGACCTTCTCTCGCTAGCTTGGAGATTTGCAAGAGAAACCATAGAGAAGAAATACACCAACCAAATGGAGACCTTGTTGTCACCTCTACCAGAGGAGGCACTTAGGAACAAAGTCACAGAGAGAAAGACATGAAACCCGAGCACAAACAAACGAGATATGGACCCAACCTCATGACGAGTCACTATAGACACCTTTAGGCCAATTTTCCACCACCAAACCCAATTTTTGCTCACCCAGCAGGAATCCCCAGAAAAACCACAAAGATAGGAGGACCCAAGAAATAACCAGTTACCAGGAAACTCAAACACCCTCGCAGGCACTAATAAAATCTAGGAACAGAAATAATGAGCAACAAATATTGGGTTGTAGAGATGACCAAATTTCCATGCAGAATTCACTCAAACCTCTGAAAAAATGAAAAATCATGCGAAGGAAGAGAAACTTTAGAGCTTTTGTGAGCCGGACGTAGTGGAGGAGATGATAGTAGAGGAATCTCCACAATTACTAGAATAACCAAAGGATAAAGAGACTCTTGAGAATGCCAGAGCTTGGACGATGAACAACTATCCACCAAACTAGCATAGCATAAAAACAAGCCTAAAACTCAAGAGACGCCATAAACCCACGTCCCTCTCCTGCTCTCAATCCCAAAGAGAAGGAATGATACATTGCACGTTGCACTGATAATTGCACCATATACTCTACATAATGGGAGAACAGGGTGACTATCCTCCTTACCACCCACCAATGTTCGCATTCATGACACATGTGTTTTACTGACCTCGGTGTTTGTCACCCTAATGTGGGATTCTTGTGTTTAATTTTTTAATTCGAGAGATATTTGTAATTTTAGTGTGAATTTAATGTTGATATTTAAAAAGTTTTAATAACGTCCCAAATTATATAAAAGTAAACAAGAAATAAAATATTTCAATAACTATATTATTTAGATATTTTAAAATCCACACTCTATTTATAAATAAAATTATTTTGAGCTAAAAAATTCTTTTTTAATTAAAAATATGTGAAAAAGTTCCATCCCAAAGAGACCTCATTATATATAATATTACAAACTAAGATGAATTTACATTGACAACATTAAAATGTAAAATCTATACCATTATTTATCATTAATTAATGCACAGTCATTTAGATACAACGCTAAAGCCAATACTCATTATCAGATATATCATTTATATTTTCAAATAACTGCATTTCTCTTTGAAAAATCTCAATTCAAACCTGAAATTGCCCTGCCTTTAATTTTTATTATATAATATAAATTGAACCCGTTGATATTATCATTATGGTTAAAACTGTAGTCTTAATCCAACATAAACTAACAGGGATTGTGCAACGAAACAAAGCCCGCGAGAATAATATGATGTTAGGTTGAACTAAATCTTCAAAAGTGTATTACTATACTATTGAATTCATGAAGAAAGCAAAGAAATCTTTGACAAAATAAACCTAACAAGGCCTCTTGCTCTGGAGAGGTGAGCTTCATGGGACTCTTGGTAATAGTACAAGGTAAGTTGAGAAGTGAAGAATCGGAAAGAAAGCTGAAGAAATTGTCCACGGAGGTTTCATTTGGATTAGATTATTACTACCGCCTCAAGAAAAACCATGACTATGTTGATGGATTTAGTTGTTTCTATCTTCTATACTATATTCGTCTTCCCTTTCTGCTTCTGATTTCACATACAATTCAGCGTAAATACAAGTTTTAGTATGAAGGATGCAATTTTTAATTTGGTCATTCCAGATGAGGAACCATCCTCGTCTAAAATGCTTCACATGACAATATTTACATAGGTGAAAGATCAGAATCGTATACTCGACTAACATAGATTAGCATTCTGTGGGTTAACCATTGTCTATTGGACTTGAAAATTATCCCACATGAAATTGTGAATCCCTTAAATAATATATAAAGTCCAATATGTTTGTCTATCCTACATGGTTATATCTTGTTGAATAACACTTTTGATACGCACTATTCTATCCTTCCCATAACGATGATTTCATTCATTGTTCTATGATTTAGAATTTACCATCATCATTATGATAGCCTTTACATATATGTATTCGAAATTTACAATCGAACTAGTTTTGAACATGTCCCTGATTATGATTATTTTTTATTATATTAGTATATTAGATGCATATCTCTTTTAATAGGGTGTATTTACATTTTAGTTTATTTATTATATGCATGTGTTAATTTGTTTTTTTATTATATTTTTTAATTAAAAATTCAGAGATGTACAAAAATAAAACATTTTTCATTTATTAAATTGTTTGGACAATCAATACATTATATAAGCATGCATAGACAACCTCTAGGACAATATAGATCCAAATAATTCGGATCACCAACTCACAACACAAACTACAAAGACACAACTAATGATAGATACAGTTAAACACTAACTACGAAAACACAGCTCATCAACTCTATCTGGAGTCATCATTTCGACATTATTCCAACATCTCACCTTAATGGAGAAATTAATTTTTTATAACATAACTAACAATGTTTGTTGGTCTAAGTCCTAGTAAGGCTTACAAATACAACTCAAACATTTTATTTTGACTTCCTTTGCTTCAAAATATTGATGAAATTTCTTCTTGGGGTTGCTCCTCCAAAATCTCATGCTTTCAACCTGTTTATTCTTCTTACTCCAAATCATGAATTATGGATATTTCTTCTTATTGAACTTATGATGATGCCACTCCACTTGAACTCTTTTTTCAACAAGTACATTTTCATCATCAATAATTTCATGTTTACTTGATTGTTGCCTCATGAGTTCATAATAATATTTGATTTCCTCTAGGATCCAATGCATCAAAATACCATGAAATTCTTCAAATGTTGAAGAAAATTAACATACTAATAATCAAACACTCAATAAAATAAATATCAGACATATAGAGAAACCAGACATGGTAGGAAAGGCCTTAGCCTTATAGGATTCCTCACATTCTCATTATTAATCAATCCAATGTACAAAGAATGATAATAGTATAAATAAATACATGAGGAAGTTGGTCTCAAGATAGTACGTCTATCTTGGACACTATGGTTGAAATATTTTCTCAACAAAACACTAATCTAGGAGAACTAGTTGGAGCAAATCTCTCATCCTAACTAAACTCCCTAGTTTGAGGAACTAACTCTTAATTCTCAAGATTTGATTTATTTAATTATGATTTTTGAATTGTTTTATTATGAGAGTGAGGTTAACATTCCCCCCCTCAATGATAAACCCAAAATAAGAACAAGGAACCCTCTTATAAGTTCTCGAGTTGATCCTCAAAAACCATTTGCCTGAAAAACTACCAAGCTGGATGCTGAAAAACTCAAAACTGAAGAGAACATGAATAAGTTGCATGTCTAATTCATCTCTGAATATCGCTTGACAACTCCATCACGTGCCAAGCTGCAAAATGGTCCATATGTCCTTTGCTTGCAATCAACATCCTCTGTCCACTGACAAAATATTGAGAATGCCCACTCGCTAATGACATCGAAAAATAACTCATTTTTGCTTTTGTTGTGTTTGAAAATTGCTCAGTGCTCATTTTGCTGTCGATCGCCCACTGGAAAATTTCTTGATGCTCACTCGCTGATGAAAATGCCCACTGGCTGCTTTGTTGATGTTGTCGACACTTTCAGTCTGCAAACCACTGTCAATTTCATTGATATTTCCGCCCTTTTGTTAGCTGAAAGGAGAGACAATCTTCTACAAATTATTTCTAAACTCCCCCCCTTTAGGTGTAGGAGTGCTTCACTAGAGTACTCCCCCATTCAACTTCATTTTGATTGTTGGCTACAATATGTGTGAGTAAATTCGATTGTAAAACTTATACAATCTTTTGACCGTGGAAGACCATTCTGAGGGATCAATCCATGAATAATCGATCTTCAATCTGCTTGATTGTTGTTGTTTGCTGCATTTTGTTGATGAATGATTTGACTTGCCATAATGGTGACAAGGATGGAGATCAAAACACTGATCTTCCATATGATCTCTTTGACAATGAAGGCATTTTGGTTTGCCTGCAACTTCAGTTTGTGTGTATTTATGGTTGACTTCAACTTTCTTAGAATTAGCTGATGTGATTTGTGCAAGAAACCCTGCATTGACAAACTTAATGGGCCTTGAATAATCTAGGATGCAATTTTGTGTCATCTTTGACATATCCTAAGCCTCGTCGATTTATGTTACTTTGTATTTTTTCCCATGGATTGATGATTGGTTTGGAAGAAAGTTGAATTGGATCAGGGACCACTTCGACACTTGAAGCTGGTTGGATTAGTGACTTGGAATCAACATCTTTATCTTCATCTGTGCATATGAAACACATGGAAACATCACTCTTCTGTTGCAACTCATCTCTTTGAATTTGTGACTCCAATTGAAGGAACTCAATTGTTTCATGTGCTTGTTGTAGATTCATTGAAATATCAACAAGAGTTGCTTTGCTGATTTGTGAAATGTCTTTAGCCGTTGAAAGGATTAAATTGTGAAGAATCTTTAATAATTGAATGCTTTTTGTTATGTGAAATTTTTGGAACTCACGCCTGATAGCTTTTAATACTTGTTGGATTTTTAGAACTCGCTCGCTTGATGTTTGTGAGATTGTTGCACGCTTGCTTGAACTTGTTTAACGATTGATTGTTTGAACTCACACTTGCTTGGTTTCATGCTCGCTTGATGATTAGTTGCTTGCTAGATGGCTTGCTTGAACTTTCTTGAGTGATTATTGACACTTTGTGTTTTCATGAATGTACTCAGTGAATGTGGTGATTTTAGAAAAGGAAGGGTGTTGAACACTATCAAAAATGCACCCAAGTGACAAATGACAAGTTCAATCTTGATGACTCAGTTGAAGACTTACTTGACTTAATGTATTCACCTTAACCATTCAAATTAGGGTGTCGGTTACAACCGAGAGCGCACCCGTACAATTCAATTAAAAAATGTTTATTTGTAAGTGATACAAAAAGTGTTGATGATGTTGATGTTGTCTTGGCTTGAAATGCTTGATTTTGTAAATTCCTTAACTTGATTGCTTTGATTACATGATGTGAAATGTGTTTACTTGAAAGATAATCTTATCAAGTTGATGATGTGACACTTTGTACTTGTGTACTTAAGCTTGATTACAGGAGCTTGAGTGGAATTGATTATGTGCATGCAATTCGTTAATTTGTTGTGTGCTACATGTGTATCATATTAGAAAGATACCACATGAAGGTTAGTACCAAAACTAGACAAAAAACAAAAACAATATCAAGAATTATGCTCCATCACAAACATACACATGGTATACCTAAGATCCCCTTATTCAATTTCGGGCGGATCTAGGACACAATCACCACCAAAAAGCTATGTTTTTTTTTTATTTAAGTATGGGAGTACATCAACTTTCACCTTCTCAAGTAATGAGAATGTCACACTTGTAAGCATAGGAAGCAAATTGTCTTCAAAAAATTGCCTACACTGACTCAATCGCTCTCAAAGTAAAAGATTACTTTGGATTAAAACAATGAATTTCTCTCAAGCAAATTCACCTATTGCTCCAAATAGTGAATATCCATCTTATGACTTCACAAAATCACTTATGACTCTATTACACAAAAAATACAAATACTCCTTATCTCTCCAAAATAAGAAATTTACAAATAGAATCTCCTTATTATTCCCAAAATTACAAATAACATTATTACTCCACAAATATTACAAAATCTTTACCATTCCTATCACAATTCTTTCAAAAAAATATGACTAGAGCATTATTGAAAGTAGCAGAGATTCCACATCTGAAGAAGAGTAAATTTTAGTGTGAAAAGAAGCAAATCTTGATATTAGCTTGGAACCTTGGTGTCTTGCAAAGTCATGTTTCTAGAAACTCAGTTGCAGAGATGATTTCAATCGAAGGAGAGGCTTCAGATTTTATCTTAGAATGCAGCTGCGACGACTGCCCAAAATGACATAATGCTTATGAGTGCCATGCTCTACGTTGCTGCTACACTTGCCCACACTACAAGTGCTCCTCCACTTGAGCTAGACTTCCGACATTTTCACCATAGGCCAGTGAGAAAGGAATCTAAGTGAATTATTTTCACCACATGCCAACAAGGTAGGGGACTTTAAAGATCTAAATGTGTACAAAAACATGCCCAAACCTCTTTGATTCAACAACTTTCTTTCAAGGTGTGCATTGAACCTGCAACAAACCAGCGAAAACTACGAAGTGTGACTCGATCAAGTTACCTTTCAACTTCAATTTATAGTTCTCAGCTTCCCTTCTCAATGTTGCATTAACGTATTCTTTAATATTTCATGCCCATTGGTGAGCACCAGTATCACAACAATAATGCTGCAACTCCTGGGCTACCTACATTACTCTTATCAATCTCGTAGTTTGTAACAAACTTGGAAGCGACGGTGCTATATGTATATGTACTAGTTCTTACTGTAGGTTGTCACTTGGTCAGCTGGCACAAGATCACTAGGATCTCAAACCAACTTCTATGGATTCCAGAAGAATCTCTATATGTGATGAAAGAAGATATTACTCTACAGAGGCTACGCTAAAAGGAGAAAGACTTAAATGGAAAGCAAACCTAGTAAACCCTAATTAACCAACTAATCTTACTTTTGTAGAAAGCACTATGAAAACCATGAAATGAATTCCATCACATACTCAAGGAAGTAAACCACATCTACTCAAGCTATTTCTGGAACTAAATGAGAAAAAAACATCTTTTTGGATTTCTATGTATTTTTATGTGAATTTTACATGCATGTATTTTATTGTGTGTGAAGGTGGAAGTGAATAAGTCGGGTTGAAGGGCGACTTTGGGACATGAGAGGATGTAGGATGGTGTGGATGGGTCCTAGGAGTTCTCAGGTGGCCTTTTGGAGGTTTTTTCCACAGTCGGCCTTCAAAAGAAATCCTACAGGAAAATCTACAAGAGGCCGAGAGCAGTTTTCATGGTTTTGAGGGTATGAGAGTCAGTGGAAAAGGTGGATGAAGGTTGGAATGAGGTGTTAAGGTACCTAGGGTCTATGAAGAATCACCAGAAGAGAGAAATATGATTAGGTTTGCTCAAGGAGAGAGGAAGAAGTTCTATGGAAAAATGCAGAAAACTAAGGCAGATTTGAGGTGAGCTTTGCGCGACCTGTTGCGCATGGATCAGAGAGAGGATGTGTTGGCTGATAGGTTGTCGTGTTGTGAGAAGAGATCGACTGCAAAACAACTAACAGTCAACCAATAATATCAAATAAGCAATTAAATGAGTGCTTCTAGAAAAACAAAATTTTGCATCAAGTTAGTCTGAACTATGATCTAGGAAAGCAAATGCTGAGAAATGCTACAAGAAATAAAACATGGAAGAAGACTTATTGCAAATAAAGAAGTGAGCCTAGTGGAAAAGATCTAAAGCAAAGCATTAACCTTCTAACAAACTGCAAACACTAGAAGTCCTATGAATGAAGAAAATATGTGTTTTTGGGGAAGCAAGAAGGTCTTTGCCTCAATTCGTGGTCCCAAAGGGAGGAAGAGAGGCCAAGGCATTATTTCTAGCCTTTTAAATCTTATTTTTATCACTTATTAACCTGCTATGGAAAGAACAAATGGAAGAAAACTTCTAAATCATCAAAAGCAACCTATTCTTAACCATGAAAGAGATACACCAAACAACAACTAATCTACAAACTGAAACAAAGCATATAAATACAAATAAAGAGGAAACTTGGAAGTGACAGTGCCATATGCACAAGTACTAGTTCTTACTGTAGGTTGTCACTTGATTAGGCAGTGAAAGATCACTAGGAGCTCAAGCCAACTTCTATGGATTCCAGAAGAAGCTCTATATGTGATGAAAGAAGAGATTACTCTACAAAGGCTACTCTAATTGCAGAAATGAGAAAAACTAAAATGCAAAGCAAACCTAGTAAACCCTAATTAACTAACTAATCCTACTTTTTCATAAAGCACTATGAAAACCACGAAATGAATGCCATCACCTACTTAAGGAAGTAAACAACATCTACTCAAGCTATTTCTACAAGTAAATGAAAAAAAAAACATCTTTTTGGATTTCAATGTATTTTTATGTGAATTTTACATGCATGTACTTTATTGTGTGTGAAAATGGAAGCAAATAAGTGAGGTGGAATGGTGACTTCGGGATATGAGAGGATGTAGGATGGTGTATATGGGTCCTAGGAGTTCTCAGGTGGCCTTCTGGAGGCTTTTCCCACGCTCAGCCTTCAAAAGAAAGCCTACAGGAAAATCTACATAAGGACATAAGGGATCTACAAGAGGTCTACAGGAGGAGGTCGAGAGCAATTTGCATTGTTTTGAGGGTATGAGAGTGGGTGGAAAAGGTGGATGAAGGTTGGAATGAGGTGTTAAGGTGCCTAGGGTCTATCAATAATTACCAAGAGAGAGAAAGATGATTGGGTTTTCTCAAGGAGACAGGAAGAAGTTCTATGGAAAAATGCAAAAAACTAAGGCAGATTTGAGGTGAGCTTTGGGCGACTTGTAGGGCATGGGTTAGAGAGAGGATGTAATGGCTGATAGGTTGTCCTGCTATGAGAAGTGATCTGCTACAAATGAACTGATAGTCAACCAATAATATCAAACAAGCAATGAAATGAGTGCATCTAGAAAAACATAATTTTGCATCAAACTAGTCTAAACTATGATCTATGAAAGCAAATGCTGAGAAATGCTACAAGAAAGAAAACATGGAAGAAGACCTATTGCAAATAAAGAAGTGAGCCTAGTGAAAAAGATCTAAAGCAAAGCATTAACCTTCTAATAAACTGCAAATATTACAAGTCCTATGAATGAGGAAAATCTATGCTTTTGGGGTAATAAGAGGGTCTTTGCCTCAATTCATGGACCCAAATGGAGGAAGAGAGGCCAAGGCACTATTGCTAGCCTTTTGAATCTTCTTTTTATCACTGCTTAACCTTCTATAGAAAGCACAAATGGAAGAAAACTCCTAAATCATAAAAAGCAACCTATTCTTAACCATGAAAGAGATACATCAAACAATAACTAATATACAAACTAAAAAAAAGCATATAAATACAAAGAAAGAGGAGCTTAGCTACTTATATTGGTCCCTATCCTAAGAGCTTCAGCCCTCTGAGGTAACTCAATGCCAACTCAAAAAGTATTCCATCATTATTATCAAAACAATAACAAGATTACATGAAACTGTCACAAAAATAAGCTCAAAGTTGAGCAGAGTTTACATAAGCAATACTGTAGAAAAAATCCAACAATAATCCGACCCTAGTGAGGCCTTAAGCCTCTCTACTTATACAACTAAAGCTACCAATAGCTTCCTTAAAATCAAGGAGGCTTGGCTCCCAAAACCTGAGATAATCATCAGTTATCCTCCATTTGCTCGGCTGCTTCCTACTACAATGATTTGGTTGTTTGTACTTCGAGTTGAATGAAGGGGAATTCAAAGTGGAGAGTAGTAAGTGAGGTGGATTCCCTCCTATAAGTCCTCTACATTGTCCACTTTGATTTATTGCTGCCATTTGTCCATTGAACCTTTGACTTTGTCTTCAAAATTCAACAATAAGCTGCATTAAACATATATTAGACCACATGGCATCATATTTAACTCAACTCGCACCATAAGCATAAATATAATAAAAAAACATACAATAAAAAAAGAGAATGGTTGATTTGACTATGTTAGGAGGTAAAATGAGCCCATATAATTATCCATTTATGGGGCTCATCATCACCCCCCTACTGAAGGTGTTTCTCATCCTTTGAGCAACTTAGTCCATCTCCTCATCTTTTATGGCCCTAGTGGCCTCTCTAGCATCCTCAGCTTCTGATGTTGTTTCCTCTTCCTTGTCATAGAAGACTGCCTTTTTGTCTATCTCTTCTGAGTGCTTCTTCTCTTCTTCTTCTGTTCTTCCTTCTAGCATGCCTAATAGCAGTGGGGGACTCAGTTTGAGGCCAATCCAGTTGACCTATAGCCTCTGCATGGAGTGCTTGTACATTGGAACTCTTCTTGATGCCTCATTCATCCTCACGGGGGAATGATATTCCCTGATCTCCAAACTGTGTCGTAAGGTGTTCCATCTCCTCATACATGCATGCACACAATTATCCCCAAGTAGCCTTTCCATGTCCTCAAAATGTGCAATGGCTTGTGCTTGATCACTTATATATCTAGGGGAAATCTGAGGATTATTGGCAAGAAGTTGGTGTGTGATGATGAGTGCCAGGGGATCTGATGGCTTAGCTATGATCATTAATGGCTCATTCTGCTCTCTTTTCATCAACTTTTTTACTTATGTTGCCCTTAAATATTCATGGTTCATCCATGAGGCCATGGCCAGTAGTTGTAGGTCCCCTAGCCTAGCATTGGGATCCCACACATTCATATCTGTGAGGGCCATATTATGCAGGTAAAATTCTGCCATCTTTGCCTTATCTTCTGCTGTGCTTTGGTCACACAGGTCCATAAACTGCCTATAATTTTGAAAATGCATTGTGCCTCTTTGTGCCAAAGTCTTGATCTAAAATTGTATCCATTGGACCTTGAGATATAAGCCTTAGGATTTTGTTGGTGTTGTACACTGCAATGCCTCCATGGATAAGTTGGCCATGCATGGCAGCTGGGTTTCTTTCTCCTTTAGTTGTCTCCTTAGCAATTCATTTTTAGTGTCCAGTTGGATTCTTGCAATTGCTTCTTTATGTCTGACAGCACTTAACTCTCTGCCCATTTCTCTGTTTATTTTCCATATGGCCAACATCCTCAACTCCCTTGGATTTGGCTATTTGCATCCACCAATCTGTTCTTATTATTTCCTTTTCCAATTCAAAGAATAGTGGAATTGCAAATGTTTGTGTAATTATCCTACCTCCTTCAAGAAGATGGTAATAGGACACAAGGTTGGGTTGGGGATTAGGTTCTTGTAGCTTTGTAGCTTCCTCCTTCCCCTTTGGTTGTTCATCTATTCTTTTCTCAAGTTGTTGGGTCTCCTGTAATTTTGACAGTGTGTCCTGTAGAACTATTTAAGCCTCCTGTAGGAATATTTTTGTGTCCTGTATTTGCACTTTCTCCTTCTAGGTGGAAGATCCAGGAGTCCCTCTTTCATATGTGATAGGTGTTTTGGAAGGAGATTCTTCCCCTTTTACAGAGGGTGAATCTTCGATCTTAATTGGCACTGTTGAAGATGGTTGTCGTTTCCCTGTTTTGATCCTTCTTCTTTTCCCAGGCTTGAAATACATGGAGGCCTACCTTTTTCTCTTTTCTTTTGGCTTAATGGTGTGCTCAGGTTAGTGAGGGAAGCTACTGCCTCCCTTTCTAGAATCTTAGGGGACCCTTCTCTTTGTTTTGCATCTACTGCCTCTTTTTCTTTCTCTATTTTCTCTATTTCTTCCTTTTCTGTTTCTTCACCCTTCTCCTCTTCTATCTTAGTTTCTTCTTCCTCCTTTTCTTGTCCTAATGAGTCATCATTTTCTTCACCTTCTCCCCACTGTCAGAAGGATTGATATCATAGGTGAGGGCGTTTATGTCATCTTCTGTTGTCATGTTTCGAAAGACTTCCCAGGCTATAGGGAGTGTGATTGTATGGAGGGATTCTTCCACTAAGATTTTAATGAACCCATGGTGAGCCAACTGATCTGAATTCCTTGCCTTAACCTTAATGTTGGAGTCTATGAGGGACTGTAGGAGGGAATAGGGGATGTTGAGTTTCTGGGGTGTTAGAGTGTCCATGCCATATCTTAGTTCATGCATGATTCTAAAATGGTAACCATAGACTATGTTGTACCTCCCTTCACATGAAATGTATTTGATGATTTGGTAACTAACCTCATCCCATGGGTATGGTATGTTAGCCCTTATAATGGCATTTTTATCCTCTACAGAGGTTTCACTATTTTGAAAGAAGTTTTTCTTAGCAGCCTGTCCAATTGGTTTTTCATCTTTTCTCGAAGGTAATCCAAGAGGAAGGGTAGTAATCCTACTGATAAATTGAGGGGTTATATCCATGGAAAGACCTCTAAAAGTGACAGTGGCATGTGTTCTTGAGTGAGGGACTAAAGTGAGGGAAAATTCTTGGGCAATTTCCTCATCAAACCCTCGGAATTTCTCAAAAAGGATCATCCAATTTACCCTTGTGAATACGTTCACTACTTGGGGATGTTCATGGAGCCTAGTGGAATTAGTGGGCTCCTTCCTCGTGAACCCTCCTATCATTTTTTTTTATGCCCCTTTGGAACATCAAATGTGGAGATGGAGACAATATGTTTTAAGAAAATAGGAAAATAGAGGAAAACTGTGTTTTTTTTTTTTAAAACAAGCAGAAATTTTTATGTATTTCTCCTTCTTCTATGGAATTAATTCCTCCTTAAATTGATATCATTTCTTTCATATACTGATAATCAAGGTTGGTATGCATGGAACCTACCTCCTCAGGCTAGAAATCGTGCTAAAAACCAGTGTTTTTTTCTTCAAAATAGCTCACTACCCCTCTTGTAGAACTGCCTGTAGGTGCTCCTGTAGAACCTGTAAGTGCTCCTGTGGAGAACACTGAGAGTAGGAGGATGGCAAAGATCGATGGAGAACGATGGTTTCGAGGCTGTGGGGGCACGAGGAGTCTGTTGCAGCTTATTTTACGAGGAGGGAATGAAGGAAAAGGTGGTGAGTGTGCTTGAGGAGGAGTACTTATAACACTTTTTGGATATTTCTGGTGATGGGGGTGAGCTGGCAAAAGTGTACATTGGCCATATTTGGACCATTGGTCCCCACCTACCTTGTCATCATGGTTTCTCCCCACAATCACCTCTCATCGTTTCATCGGAGTTTACACACCGTCCACTACCTATCCTTGACATCTCTCTTGAGTTGACTATGCACACATGTGGGTAACATCTTTGGATGAGTGCAGTCAACTAGATGAAGGTGGCTAAGTTAACTGGCCACCTTTTCCTCATTCAACCTCAACCATCTCGTTTCTCAGGCATATCTTTCAATTACACAAATGCAAATAGAGGAGCGAGTTAGTCTCTTACCTGTGATTCGAATGCATGTGTTTTAAGGTATTTTGGCTCCTTCTACTGTTGCATGCGTGTATTTCCTTTTATGCATGATGTCTTCTTGCTAATGTGTGGTTGCTTGTCTTGTGCAGGTATCCTCTAGCTGGATATGAGCTTCAGATGTCTCCTTCAATCCTCATGGTTTCACTTCTTTTGCTGTTGTGGCTGGATTTTAACGGGATCAACTGCTACAGGAATTCCTATAGGAGCTCCTATAGTTGCTTATCCCCTTGAATCTTCAGCTTATTTCTGTGCTGGGAGCTGTGAGGATGATGCTAGAGATGCAGATGGAGATGGAGAGGTAATAGGTAAGCTGCAGGTCAGATTTATGGTGTTGTTTGCTCTCTTATTTTTGGTTTTTTTTTCCTCTTTACGAGAAACATTTTTTTTTTGTGTTTTTCTAGGACAAGAGGAAAAAATTGTGATTGGGGTGTGATGTAGGAGTGGAATGGATGGCAAGGAGGATTTAAGACTATAGGAGGGTTTATATGTCCTTCCTGAAGCTTCCCTTCCCCTCAAACTGCTTCTTATATTCATTTCTGGCTCTTTGTAATTCCTACAGGAGCCTCTTGTAGAAAACACAGAGCTTCCTGTAAAACACACAGTTTCTGAAAAAGAAGCACAGTGGGGTGAAAGAAATGTCAAAAATGATAGAGAAGAGTGTGGAGGAGATAATATAGGTGTTGGTGTGAATGTCATGGCTCTATGGCATCCTCTCTTGCTCTTTGTAGTCCTCTTGCAAACCTGCAATGCACATTAAAATTCAATTTTCCTTTTTCCTTTCTTTCTTTTTCTTCCTTTTTTTTGAAACAACTAGGGAAACTCCAGGAGGTTTTCACCCTAATTACCTACCCTCGGCACCTCCAAGGGAGGTTTTCGCCCAGAGATGGGAGTCAAGCACCTCAGGAAGGTTTTCACTTGAGTCCTTATTTTTCCTTTTCTCTTTCCCTTCAGTGAGTGGGTGAAGTGGAGGCTAAGACATGCTCCACTACAATCACTATCTAATTCAAATCTTCAACGAACTCTCACTTGGAGAGGCGCTTCTTGTAAACTTTCAACTGATGTCCATTGACAAGCATGGGGATGGCTTCATCATCAAAGGTTATGATTAGAACTAAACCATTGCCATTGCATTTTTCCACAGCGTAGGGTCCCATACATCTTGTCCTCAGCTTGCCTTTGAAGCATTTATATCTTGAATCATAGAGTAGTGACCAATATCCCTCTTGAAATTGCTTCTCCTTGAAATTCTTTTCATGCCATATCTTCCTCTGAAGCTGAACTACCTCTGTGTGGAGAAGGGCCTGCAATATTTGTTCATCCAATCCATTGAGTTAGAGTAATCTTTCCTTCTATTTATCGCTGAGGTCTAGGTCCAACTGAGCTGCCATCCTTAGTGTATTGAATTCAAATTCTATTGACAACAAATCCTTCTTCCCATAGACCATTTCATAGGGTGTTAATGCTAAAGTGGTCTTCCATGTTGTGTTGTAGGCCTAGGTAGCCTCAACTAATCTATCCACCTAGTCTTTTATGCTGCTTCTCACTACCTTGGTCAGGATCCCTTTCAAAGTTTTGTTAGTGACTTCCACCTCCCCACTGGTTTTTCGATGGTAAGGGGTGGAAGTCTTATGCTTGCTTTTATGACGTGTGAGTAGGTCTTCAATAAAATTGGAAGTGAACTCACTGCCTTGATCTGTGACCAATTCTCTTGGATACCTGAACTTGTAGAATATGTTTTCTCTAAAAAACTCAGCTACTTTTCCTCTATTGCTGCTTTGATTGTTTTTGTTTCTGCCCACTTTTTCAGGTAACCGCTGCACACAATGATGTATTTTTTCTATTTTGAAAGAGGGCTAATAATACCCACAAAGTCCATGCCACACTTCTCAAATGGCTCAAAGGTCACTTGAGGTTGCATGGACATCTCATTCTTTGGAGTAGGTTTCCCCATCCTTTGACATCGATCACATTGGCTGGTTTATCTCCTTACATCTTGATGAAGAGTGGGCCAGTAGTAGCCTGCTTGCAATATCTTGAAGGTAGTTCTCTTTGCTGCAAAATGACCTCCACAAGGCTCGTCATGATAGGTCAGGAGAATGTTAAAGACTTCCTCCTCCCTGACACATCTTCTCAAGATCTAATTTGTGCCAAGTTTGAAGAGATTACCCCTAATCTAGGTGAAAGGGGGGATTTTCCTTACTATCTTGCTCTTCTCTTTTGAGGACAGGTGCAGTGGAAACTTTGTTGAAACCAAGTAGTTTGCGATATTAGAAAACCATGGAGAGAGTAATGAAATAGCAAACAGATGTTCATCTGGCATTTGGTCATCCAGCACTCCTTCTTCACTTGCAGGAAAATTTACTCTAGAAAAATAGTCAGCAACCACATTTTCCTTACCAGGCTTATCAATAATGATCAGATCAAACTGTAGTAAAAGAAACCATCTAATAATGCGAACATTTACATCTGGTTTGTTCATCGAATATTTAATTGCAGCATGATTAGTGTGCACGAAGGTTTGATATCTTATGATATAATGTTTGAATTTTTTTAAGGAATGCACAACAACTAGGAGTTCCTTTTTGGTCACTGTGTAGTTTAACTCTGCCTTTGACAAATTTTTTCTTATAAAATATATGGCATAAGCCAAATTTTCATCAATTTTTCCAAAGGCTACTCCTATTGCTTTGTTCGAGGCATCTGTGTGAATGCGAAAGGGTAGGGCTCAATTTGGGCCTTTAAGAATTTGGGCATTTACTAACTTTCTCTTCGAGGTATTTAGGGCTTCTTGACAGTTTGTCGACCATAGAAACTCAACATCTTTACCTAAAATGCCAAACAAAGGAGAGGCTAGCTTGCTGAAATCTTTAGTGAATCTCCGGTAATACCCAACTAAACCTAGGAAACTTCTGACATCTCTCACCTTTTGAGGAGGTGGGACCCTTTGGATGATGGCAATTTTGTTGGGGTCCACCTACAGTCCTTGTTGAGATATTGCATGACCTAGCACAGTGCCCTTAGTTAGTAAAAATTCACATTTTTCCAGATTGAGGGATAGGTTCATCTCGATAGATTTGTCTAGAACTTTTCCTACGTTAGCTAATGCTTCCTGAAAGTTAGAGCCATAAGGAGTTAATTCATCCATGTATATCTCTACTGCATCATGAACTAATTCAGAAAATATACTCAGTACCGCTCTTTGGAAAGTAGCTAGAGCATTACACAAAACAAAATGAAGGATTTGGTATGCAAAGGTACCCCAAGGACAAGTGAAAGTGGTCTTATCTTAGTCTTCTAGGTTGATTTAAATCTGATTGTACCCGCTAAACCCATCCAGGAAAGAGAAAAACTTTTTCCCTTCCAGACCGTATAACACATGATCTATGAAAGGTAAAGGAAAATGGTCCTTTTTAGTGGCTTTGTTTAATTCCCGATAGTTGACATAGATTCTCCGCTTACCATTTTTATTTGGTGATAGCACCAAAAGGGAGACCCATTTACTGTCAGATATGGGATAGATAAATCCCACATCAAGCAATTTCTGCAGTTCTTCCTTAAAAATATCTTTAAGTGCTAGATTCATCCTCCTTTGAGGATGCATGACTGGTTTGCAATCTTTCTTAATGTAAATATGATGAGTACATACTGAGGGGTGCACTCCCCTTCATCTCCTTATAACTCCAGGTGAAGGCATATAAATGTTTTCTCAGTAAGCTACATAGCTCCTTCTCCTGGGAAGTGGATAGGGATGGATTGATTTTCAAGGTTCTTTTTGGGTTGAACTCTATATTCTTAACGCAGAGAGAGGTTAAGTCGGCCACATAGAGATCAGTTGAGGGGTTTTTTTTGGTTTCTATAACTATGTCCTCTAAGGGTAATACACTCGGAGGTGGATTCTGAATCAAATTTTCAATCATATCATCCTCATCTTGCGGTTTTCTCCCCATGATGGTTTCTAATGCACAAAGTGGTGTAGAATAGACTTCATCCTCATCCTCCTCCTCCAACTAGAGAGGTGGATCATGTTCTAGCAAGGGTTGGGCAAGAGGGTATAGGATTAATTGCTTGGACTTCCTCATCTTCTGCATAGTCATAGGTTCGACAGATGACAACAAACTCAAACAAGAAGGTGTCAGGATCTTCTATAGTCAAACTATGGAAGTGAGGTAGGGATGAAAGACTTATATTCTACATTTTGGTGTCCCCATTGGTCTCTTGAATGGGAAAGGTACCCTCTATTCTCTCGCCATTTCACCTAGCATTTCTATTTTCAGCCATCGGCTCAGGAGGGATGTTTTCTTCTTCTTCTTCCCCTATAGGTTCTCCAAATATCTCACATTTCTCACCTAAAGTTTCTTCTTGATCACTGCCACCGAAGAAGAGAGAAGGTTGGCTGTGTAAGGTAGTGGGGGTGTTGGGCAAAATTTTTCCTGAATTATTTGTATTCGTACGAGGCATGAAAGGAAATATTTTTGGTTGGTTATTTTTTTTTTCCCACACTAATAGTACCTACAAAACTAAAATTCATTGAACAAAACAATTTGCAACTAGCTGAAATGAAATTGCTGAAATGAAATTTGCAGAACTAAAGAGGAAAGCAAGGAAATGCAGAACTGAAAGAAAGGAAGTGACTAATCTACTTTCACTAAAATGGAAATTATAGAATTGAAAAGGAAAGCAAGAGAAATGCAGAACTGAAAGAAATGAAATGACTATTCTACTTTTGCTTAAATAAACTATTTGCTGAATGTTGCAAGAAGAAAATAGAAGAAAGAAGTAATCACAGAATACTCTAACACTTTCCCGAAAATGACGCCAAAAAGTAGTGAGCACCAGTATTGCAGTAATAATGTTGCAATTCCTGGGCTACCTACTTAACCCTTATCAACCCGGTAGTTCGTAACAAACTTGGAAGTGACGGTTTTGTATGCACAAGTATTAGTTCTTACTGCAGATTGTCACTTGGTTAGTCGGCACAAGATCACTAGGAGCTTAAGCCAACTTCTATGGATTCCAAGAGAAGCTCTATATGTGATGAAAGAAGAGATTATTCTACAAAGGCTACTCTAATTGCAGAAAGGAGAAACACTGAAATGCAAAGCAAACCTAGTAAACCCTAATTAACCAACTAATCCTACTTTTGCAAAAAGCAATATGAAAACCATGAAATGAATTCCATCACCTACTTAAGGAAGTAAACAACATCTACTCAAACTACTTATAGAAGTAAATGAAAAAAAACATCTTTTTGGCTTTCTATGTATTTTTATGTGAATTTTACATGCATGTATTTTATTGTGTGTGAAGGTGGAAGTGAATAAGTGGGGTTGAAGGGAGACTTTGGGACAAGAGAGGATGTAGGATGGTGTGGATGGGTCCCAGGAGTTCTTAGGTGGCCTTCTAGAGGCTTTTTCCACACTCAGACTTTAAAACAAAGCCTAGAGGAAAATCTATAGGAGGACACGGGGGATCTACACGAGGTCTACAGGAGGATGCCAAGAGTAGTTTTCATGGATTTGAGGGTATGAGAGTGGGTGGAAAAGGTGGATGAAGGTTGGAATGAGGTTTTAAGGTGCCTAGGGTCTATCAACAATCACTAGGAGAGAGAAAGATGATTGGGATTGCTCAAGGAGAGAGGAAGAAGTTCTATCGAAAAATGCAGAAAGCTAAGACAGATTTGAGGTGAGCTTTGGGTGACCTGTAGGGAATGGATCAAAGAGAGGATGTGATGGCTGATAGGTTGTCCTGTTGTGAGAAGAGATCTGCTACAAAATAACTGACAGTCAACCAATAAGATGAAACAAGCAATGAAATGAGTGCATTTAGAAAAACATAATTTTGCACCAAGCTAGTCTAAACTATGATCTCTGAAAGAAAATGCTGAGAAATACTACAAGAAAGAAAGCATGGAAGAAGGCTTATTGCAAATAAAGAAGTGAGCCTGATGGAAAAGATCTAAAGAAAAGCATTAACCTTCTAACAAATTGCAAACATTAGAAGTCCTATGAATGAGAAAAATATGTATTTTATGGGTAGCAAGAGGGTCTTTGCCTCAATTCATTGTCCCAAAGGGAGGAAGAGAGGCCAAGGAACTGTTGCTATCCTTCTGAATATTATTTTTATCTCTATTTAACCTACTATAGAAATCACAAATGGAAGCAAACTACTAAATCATCAAAAGTAACCTATTCTTAACCATGAAATAGATACATCAAACAACAACTAATCTACAAACTGAAACAAAGCATATAAATACAAATAAAGAGGAGCTTTGCTGCTTGGATTGGGCCAAGAGCTTCAACCCTCTGTGGTAACTCAGTGCTAGCTCAAAAATTATTCCATCTTTATTATCAAAACAATAACAATATTACATGAAACTGTCACGAAAATAAGCTCGAAGTTGAGCATAGTTTACATAAGCAATACTGCAGCAAAAATCCAACAAAAATATGAACCTAGTGAGGCTCTAATCCTCTCTACTTATACAACCAAAGCTACCAATAACTTCCTTAAAATCATGGAGGCTTGGCTCCCAAAACTCGAGATAATCATCAGTTATCCTCCACTTGCTCGACTGCCTCCTAGTGCATTGATTTGGTTGTTTGTACTCTGAGCTGAATGAAGGGGAATTCAAAGTGGGGAGTAGTAAATGCGGGGAATTCCCTCCTATAAGTCCTCTCCTTTGTCCTCTTCGAGTTATTGCTGCCATTTGTCCATTGAATCTTTGATTTTGTCTTCCAAATTCAACAATAAGTTGCATTAAACACATATTAGACCACATGGCATCATAACAAACTCAACTCACTCCATAAGCATAAATATAATAAAAAAACATACAGTAAGCTAAGAGAATTGTTGATTTGACTATGTTAGGAGGTAAAATGATCCCATATAATTACCCATTTATGGGGCTCAACACCCATTGCTGAGGGTATGTGAATCCCTTGGTTATAAAAAGCCAACTCCGATTAAGGTAGCATAAAGTAAATGATCACCAACGTCCTAGCGTTCTCCTGCTATGACTTCTGAACTCCGGAATCTCCAGCCCCTCGGTGTTTTGCTCCATAGGAAAAATATAGTATTAAAAACTAAAAACTAAAAGAACAACAGCGAATACAAAAATAGATATACGCTAAATTCTTCCATGAAGTAAAATAACAGTTCTGCATCGTTTAAGCAGTAGTTTTGAGAATTTAGCTGGGCATGCGAGGTCATATATTTTTGCTGGCCACCATCGTATAGGGTGTTGCTCATGTAAAAATGTTGGAAGGAGAGATGACTGAAATACCAAGACAAGAATCTCAAGGATTATCATGTTGGCAGAAGCTCCGCTCGGATCGTTCACGTAGTGGGCTTTGAAATCTATTAACGCAACATGCTCTTGGGTTCTCAATGGCACTCCTCTTCAAAACTATGTGGGAGAATTTTATTCACTTATTTAGCACTTAGAGATCTATCCTTACTCCTAATACTTCTGTAAGAAATGCGACTCCAAATCACTTGATTACAACTTTGGAAAGCATTGGCGGAAATGTGATCACTGTGGTCATTCACCATTACACCATTTTTGTTGGTGGAATAAGTATGTTGCAAATCCAATAAAAAAATGGGGCTACAGATATGAAGGTTTCCAGGCTTTGATTCTTCTCCGATACCACATGAAGAAAACTAACATACTAATAATAAAACACTCAATAAAATAAATATCAGACATATAGAGAAACTAGACATGGTGGAAAAGGTCTCAGCCTTACAACATTCATCACATTCTCATTATTAATCAATCCAATGTACAAAGAATGATAATAGTACAAATAAATACATGAGGAAGTTGGTCTCAAGATAGTATGTCTATCTTGGACACTATGGTTGAGATATTTTCTCAACAAAATACTAATCTAGGAGAACTATTTGGAGAGAATCTCTCATCCTAACTAAACTCCATAGTTTGAGGAACTAACTCTTAATTCTCAAGATTTCATTTATTTAATTATTATTTTTGGATTTATAATTGTTTTATTATGAGAGTGAGGCTAACAAATGTATCAACCATTGTTACCATTTCCATACCATTTGAATCATTCATTGGTTTACCATTTTTCTCATTTTCAAGAGCCTTCACCATTATGCATGTAATGCCAACTGCATATTTTAGACCTTCATCAATCTTTTTAAAGCAAATTTGAATCCATTAGTCAATATGCTTTATCTATGCATTATAAGCAAGTTTTACATCTTCAAACTCTTTTATTCCTCTAACTGCGACTACAATTTCATGTTCTTGTTCTTCCATTTGATCTCTCAAAAGAATTTTCTTTTGAGAGATCACCTGAAATCTTTTTCATAAAACAAATATCCATTATACCGTTTAAGTGAAAATTATTTCTTCAATTCATCAGTTGTTGTTGAGTCAACAAACAACTTTTTCCTCTGCAATCTCTGCACCTAGATGTATATTTCTTACTAGAGATTGACCTTCATCTTCATCAGTTTTCTTACTTTTCTTTGTTTCAAGAATGTCCCAAAATATTTTGGCATTGTTTACTTCACAATATCTTAGACAGTGTCTTATCATCTAATGTTGATATAATAACAAAGAATGTTATTGCACCTCTACTTTTATATGTAGGAATTTACAGGTTAAGTTCCTCAGATAGAACACCAAAGGACAGCGCTCACAAACAAATCACAAATTGGTACACTAGTATTCTTGACGTGGTTAAAACCCTCAAAGAGGGAAACAATCCACAACCTGAGCCAATGCGGGCACTCTAGGAAATCTATTAATTTAAAAGAAAGAAAACTTACATAAGCTTGTCTCATGAACGGTCACCTTACAAATGACCCTCCATGATCTTTAAATAGAGATCATGGACCAATCAGGTGGTAAGCCATGAATCAATTGTCATTAATACCGATGAGAGAATGAACTGTCGGGTCACTACATACTGTGACTGTCAGATTGTAAGTTACAAAATGTACATACTAAAGAAACACAATTTACCTAATTATACACTAGACCAAGTTATACTTAACTATTTCCTATGTGTTGGAATGTCCTAACATCCCCCCTTAAGAACAAATTGGAATAGGATTGAAGGATGTACAAATATGACAAAATGGAAGAAGGAAGGAGGCATTAGAGCCTATCCCCCCTTAGTGACAATTTCCTGAACTCCAACCATAAATCGAAGTTTAGTAAACTTCACCTATGTGAGATCCTTTGAAAAGATGTCTGCAACTTGATCATCGGTTGAAAAATATTGCACTTCAAGAACATGGTCATGAATGAGATTTCTGATGAAGTGCATGTGTAGTTCAATGTGTTTCTTGTGCTGATGTTGGACTAAATCTTTGCATAGTTGAATGGAACTTTGATTATCACACCAAAGTGTAGTTGTATGATGCTACTGAAAGCCAAACTCTGATAAGATCTAACGAAGCCACAAGGATTCCTTACTAGTTTTACAATGCCACAATACTCTGCTTCTACTGAAGAAAAAGAAATGGAACTTTGCTTCTTGCAAGCCCATTAATAGGTCCAGAAGCAAGAGTGGAGACATAACTTGCAGTAGATTTTTGATCATCAGGGTCACCAGCCCAATCAAAATCAGTGAAACCAACCAATAGATGAGATGCTTCTACAATGTAATGAATCCCAAACTAAACTCTACCTCAAACATAACAAAGTATTATTTTAGCTTCTTTCCAATGAATTTCATGTGGGTTTTGCTTAAACCAAGAAATAAGGCAAATAACAAAGGAAACGTCAGGACAGGTGTGGGTCAGATACAAAAGTTTTCCTGCAAGCTGACAGTATAAGGTAACAACAACTTCAGGGGAAGTACAAGTGACTGAAATTCTGGCTCTAGAATAAAAGGGAGAAGGGTTTGGCTTACAATCTTCTATGAGAAAGTGGCATATAAGATCACAAGCATATCTGCACTAGAAAAGGGAAATACCTTCCTTGGATTGCAAGACTTGAAGACCAAGAAAATAATGCAAGTGTCCTAAGTCTTTCATTTCAAACTGCTTTTTAAGGTTGGATTTCACATGTTTTATAAGGTTGGGATCACTACCAGTAAGGATGAGATTGTCAACATAAAGAACAGGAATGATAAGAGACTTACCCACTTTCCTGGTGTAGATAGTATTGTCAGAATGACACCTAGAAAATCCAGTATCTAAAAGAAAGCTATCCATTTTGGCATATCAAGCCCGAGGGGCTTGCTTGAGACCATAAAGGAATTTTTTAAGCCAACATACAAGGCTAAAGTCTATTTGCATAAATCCAGGAGGTTGTTTCATATAGAATTCTTCATGTAAGTCCCCATGCAGAAGGGATATTTAACATCCAACTGATAGACTTCCCATTTGAAAGAAGCGGCAAGGGAAAGAGAAAGGAAGATAGAGATCATTTTGGGAATAGAGGAGAAGGTTTCAGTATAGTCAATGCCTTTAACTCATGAAGAACCCTTAGAAACAAGATGACCATTATGTTTATCAGCTTTTCCATATGGTCCAAACTTGGTTTTGTAAGCCCATTTGCATCTAACAAGTTTTTGTCCCTTTGGAATAGGAACAAGATCCCATGTATCATTCGCTAATAATGAACGATATTCTTAATTCATATTTGTGTCCCAATCTAGAATACCCGAAGCTTCTGCAAAGGTGTCAAGATCATAATTCGTTGAAGCTTGAGGCAGTAAAGAAGAGGCTCTATTGAATTAAGAACGTGTACATCATTAATTTTTAGGTTCACCTGCAAGGGCATCCACTGCATCTCGAGTAGCATGAATCCATTTTGGAAGCTGAGGAGTTGAAGGAGGATCCTTGAAAGGGGGGGGGGGGGGG
>APFE030639119.1:0-80728 GCA_000404065.3 Pinus taeda | reverse complement strand
GGGGGGGGGGGGGGGGGGGATTGTCATCCTCGTTGTCATCATCTGAAGAAGAAATATTTTCAGAAGCAGAAGGGATAGAGAGAGGTGGCACATCCGCTAAGCTAGGCTCGTATGCTGATATATTTTAAGAAAACTTTACATTTCCTCTAATGACAACATTTTTGGATTTAGGTGGAAGAAGACTATATCCTTTGACATCTTCATAATAACGAACAAAAATACATTTTTCACTCTTATGTTCTAAGGATTTATGTTTCTCATCAGGAATATGGGCCCATGGTTCACTTCCAAAAACACGAAAGTGACTTACATCTGGTTTAATTGAGAGCCATGCTTCTTCTAGAGTGATATTCTTTAAAACCTTAGTAGGAGTGTGATTTACTATGTAATTTACACAGTTAATTGCTTCAGCCCAAAAATTAAGATTAAGCCCTTTAGATTGAAGCATACAATTAACCATTTCCTTTAAGGTGTGATTCTTCCTTTCAGCTACACCATTTTGTTGTGGAGTATATGGAATAGTATGTTGCAATTGAATTTTATGCTCAATGCAAAAGTTGATGAATTTATTGTTAACATATTCACTGCCATTATTAGATCTTATCTTAAGAATTTGATGTCCATATTGTCCTCCAACAAAGGCCTTAAAGGCCAATAACATGTTAAAGACTTCACTCTTGAATTTTAAGAAATACACCGAAGTGTGTTTGGAGAAATCATCAATGAAAGTCAAGAAATACTTGTGGTCATAGAATGAAACAACTGGAAGTGGACCACATAAATAATTGTGCACAAGCTATAAAGGGGTTGAGGCATGCTAAGAGACACATTTTTAAAAACTATCCTGAGGATGTTTTCTGAGTACATATCCGAAACAAACATCATCTTTGCAAGATACCATAGGAAAACCTGTTGCCATATTTTCCTTAGATAGATTCTGAAGGGAGCAATAGTTTATGTGACCAAATCACTCATGTCAAATTTTGCTCACTTCGTCATTATGAGCAACAAATACTGAAGGAAGAGTTGATGACCCAAAGTTGTTAAACTTATACAACCTTGTAGAATCATCAGCAATTCCAGTAGCTAAAATTTGTCTATGATGTCTTAGGTTCTTAATTACAACATCATGAGGTGAAAATTCAACGGTTTTACCTTCACCTGAATTAGTTATCTGATATATAGATAGAAGGTTGTAGGGTAAATTAGGAACACATAATACATCATTAAATTGACCATTGTCTAGATGAATAGTTCCAGTCCCTACAACACTAAGAGATCTATCATCACCAACATATATATTTTTGGTTTTACAATCATTTAAAGAATAAAACAAGGCTTTCTTTTTGGCCATATGAGAAGAAGCTCCATAACCAATGAGCTACTCATGGGAATGAGAAGAAGAAGTTACATTTAGTGCATAACCAAATTGAGATGCTTGAAAACCACATGCAAAAACTGTTATTCCTGAAGATGAAGTTGAATTTGAAGAGTGTTCCAAATGGATGTTATGCGTCTACATTACTACTTCCAAGACTTCCATGTTTTGAAAGCATTTGGATTCTAAGTGGCCATCGCGACTACAAAATTTGCAATGTTTATCAGTCTTCTTCCCTTCATTTTTATTTGCCTTATCATTTTTTTGAATTGATTTTTCATTTTGAGATTGAAATCGCTTAGGACCCTTGTTTGTTTTAGGTCCATTCTTTTTAGGATGTTGCATCTTAGGATTCTTTGAATTTGGTTGTCGCTGGGCTACTAAGGCTTTATTAGAAGAGTTTCCAATATGTAAGAGTTTTTCTTGTTATCTTATTAAACAATCACAAAAAACATCAAAAGACGAGGCCTTGTAGTCTGTTCCTTGAGAAATAAAGGCTTCTCTTGTAGAATGGAAAGTGGAAACAAACACAGAGTAGGATGGTCCCAACTTAGTAAGAATGGAATAGACAAGACTACCATCTTCTTTCTTAACATTAACACCTTCCAAGAAAAGTCTAAGGGTCTTAAACTTGGACAAAAAATATTCAATGGAAGAAAAAATATTGGGGTCCAAAATAAGCAACTCATTTTCGAGTTTATGGGCTCTAATTTCATTTTTAATTACAAAAACTTTATTGAGTTGTTTCATTACTTCATCAAGGGTATCAAGTTATATGATATGGAATCTAAGGTGTGGAGAAATAAAAATACCTATGATCTAATAATGGGGCTCTTAGGCTTCTGGTATAATTTACGAGAAACTCTCCCACTTCCAAAGCTTTAAATTTTCTGAAGTCTATTTGATCAACCAATGCAGAAATAAGAAATGCTTGAAAATATGGGTGCATGCTTGTATCTGTTTTCAGCTAATTATTTACTTTAAAATTTGTTGTTTGTGGTGATATGGGAAGGTACTTAAACTGATATATAAATGCATATAACGGTAGTTAAAGCAGCAGTAAAAACAAACACATAAGACAACAAGATAATATGGAGTTCAACCTGATATCTTAGGCTACATCTCCTTGAGCTCTAATCAACTCGATTAGGCTCTTTGGGATTATGGAAATAGTTCTTTTACAAGTTCCTACACTTAACTCCAATGTTTTATACAAGAAAATTGGGCTTAGAACACCATCCTATCCCTTGGCTCTTAGAGTTCTTCAGATTTCTAGCTCTAGCTCTTGGCTCTGGCTCTAGCTCTTGCTCTAGCTATGGCTCTGACTCTAGCTCTGGCTCTATGGCTCTGGCTTTGGTTCTATGGCTCTGGCTTTGGCTCTATGGCTCTGGCTTTGGCTCACTCTGGCTCTTGGCTCTGGCTGTGGCTCGTGGCTCTCTGCTCTAGCTTTTCTGAGCTCTTTCACTCGGCCTTTTACATGCCTCTATGAGTCGCTCGACTTCCAAGAAACTCCAACAACAATATGTTGTTGTCAATTGAGCTTTCTAGCTTTTCACTTGACCTCCGAGTGACTCCAAAGACTCTCTGCGCATTCATCATCTTCTCACTATTCGCTCTTTTTCTGTCTATTACAGTGAGCTCTTGCTCTGGCTTCTTTGCTTCCAGGTCTGCTTACCACTTCCTAGGCCTCTCTCTTTTCCTGCCCTCCTTTTTCTCTTCATTTGTTCATAGCTCAAAACGAATCCACCTCATAATTGTTCGCTTGCTCTTTCGGCTCTTCAGATTGCCTGTCTTTGTGCTGGAATTCCCCGCTCTGCGTCATCATCATTGTAATGCTTCACAGAGAGGTGGCCACTTGTCTCCTCATGAGCTGAGCCAACTTTTCCTCAAGTGGTTTGTTACTTTGGTTACTCTGTGAAATGATTCATCCGCCAACTCAGAGGTCTAATCAGACTTCAACCTTTATGTGCCAAAGTTTATTTTCTCTATCGAATCTGGTTTCCCATCGGGCGTAATTACCGCCATTAGATCTAGGGCTTCTAGATCCTATGGTTATTGCTCTGATTGCATGGATGATTTGCTCAAACATTAACCTGCAATGACAACAGTTTTCTCTCTCATCCGCCGGACACGCGTCATTCACTGTATGGCATCACTCGTTCTCCTAACAAACCTGCTTACTACTCGAAACACCTCCAATATTTCATCGGTTTTGGAGGACGGGACCTGACTGTCGCTTTAGCGCTTTCCCCATAGTTCTCTGGCTTCCCTTGTGACTGAGCGATCGGGGCCTTTCCATTTCGAGGGGTTTTTCCCTTTGCACTAATCACACATCAGAAACAGCCTCCATTTTCTAGTTTGATTCTCCTAACCACCATTTTTGTGCCACTGCACGGTCTCCATGGGCCTCAGTCAGCATTCTTTGACCAAAGGTCCTCATTGCTCCATGCTGGGTACAAAATTTCATTGTTCAAAGGTTATTTCTGATGGGTTTCGACATCCACAAGACTTTAAACTTTGGTATGAGCTTTTACAGAGTCTCGGTAGCTTTAAGAGAGTTTAAGGATCCAATTTTGGATCACGCCTTCCCACTAAAAGAACTTTTGGTCCACCAAAAGACTAATATATTGATCTGAGCAGTAAATGAGAGTAACAACACATCTTCTTTCAGCCTCCCTACACTTACCTTTGCATAGTGCCTCTAAGCCAAAATCTTCAACCACTTCCCTTCTTGGATGGGTTGGTCATTTTGGGAAGAACTATTTTCCTCCTTGATTTCATGCAGAACTTATGATGTGAAGTTTACAGAAGGTAGTTTGAACTTCTTTGCCTTGATCCTTGATCCAAGCTGGCTCAAACAAATGTGAAGTACATCTACTCCACAAAACTTTGATTTCTACCTATTTGAAAAGTTGTCAACAACAATTGTTAACAACAACAGGCATACACACAACAACTACATGGGCTAACTCCTGCTTCAACAAAGAAACAGATTTCACATCTTGTGAACCGTTCCATTTCTTACATTTGCATACAAATCATTGAGGAGATAACAAGCCAATAAAATACGCCATTACAACAAATGACCCTTCAAGTCAAGCATGTAGGAAAAGACGTTTAGGACTCTTTTCCAAAAGATGAAACACTTCATCCTTATCTCCATTTTAGAAACCAAGTTATCTTTTCCCAAGCCAGCATCTCATGCTCAGGCATGCATTCCATCTTTCAACTTTCGCTTAAGTAAATTGTACCTTCGAAGCTGAAATGACCATATTGTTGTAGCAATAAAGTGAGTTTCCTACTCAACTTCTTTCTATTTACCATTTTGGTAAGATCCTGCAACTTGAATTTATTCCACAAAGAAATGCAAATAGATGCATCACTAGACATGCATCCTTAATTAGATAAGAATTATGACCATTTCTTGCCAATCCATTTCAAAGGTCCCTCCTTTGTTTGCACATCAACATCAATATGTGAATCATCCTGAACCACATCAATCATGGATCTTTATTTCCATCCCTACCATTTTCTTTTTCCACCTTCTCCTTAAGCTTTGGTGGAAGGAGTGTTGGATTCAAAGTCCAACACCTTTCAGTAAGATGCCCTTGCTTATGGCAGTAAGTGCAATACACATGCATCCTTTTGATAGCATGATTTGCCTTGTCCTGTGGACCTTTGGCTGCTTTCTTATTTTCCTTCAAAATTTTCCTATATGCAGCCATCCTTTTCCAACATCTAGAACCATAATGGTTATACAAACCACAAAATTAACATGAAATTTTGTTCCATGCTTTATGAAATCGAAAGGAATGTTTTTAGAACCAGATTTATACCTACCTTGTTCACCTTTATTGCCTTCATGAGGAGGTGAGACAAATGAAGGAGTGGCTCCCTTTGTAACACCATCACTTTCTTCAAGGTTTTTAGAGTTTCCACAACTCTCTAGTTCAAGTATGTGCTTCTGAACACCTGCATAATGCAAATGATGTTTCAAGCTATTGCATTCCTCTTTAATACAATCCTCACACTTCTGAGGTAGAGGACTTGCAATGAAACTCGTTTTTGGAACTATTTCAATGGCCTTCATGGCAGCTTTGGAAGTCTCTCAACAAGACTGTCCATAGCCAAGACCCAAATACTTAGGCCTTCCCTCAACCATTATTGGCTCAACAACACCTTGTGTATGTTTGCCCAATCCTTTTCCTTCATATCCCATCTTGGACATTAGCTTGGAACCTATGCCTTGGTGTGTTTTTCAAAAGAACCAATACAGGCATTCTTAGAAGAATTTGAAGACAAACAGGAATGGTTTACCTCTTCTTCAAGCTGATACTTGGCCAAGGCTTCTTTTGCAACAAAGAGCTGTCACTCCAACTCATGCACCCTTTTCAAGTTCATACCTGCAATATGAAGTTGCCTCTCCATTTCCTCCAATTTATCAGAAAGCATCTGCATCTCTTCCTCCACGGAATTCAACTACTCTCTAAGTATGTTGCTCTTCATTCCATCCTTATACATTTCTCTCATCATAGCCATCATGGTGGACAAATCTTTCTTCATGTATCCATTAAAGGAACTTCAGGAGCACGAAGAATTTGAGAACTCACTTGTAGAAGTTGTCATTTTCAAAATGCATAAAAGAACTTCAAACAAGATTAATAAGGAGCTTATTCAGTAACATTTTGCAACAAACCTTTTTTGCTTCAAGGGTTGCTTTCAGGTCCTTTGGGATAGAAGAATGCCTTTAGCTCTTCTTCCTTCTTGTCCTTCTTAGACTGAGCTGTCAATAGCTTTGGCTTCACCTCTGTAAACTCAAACAATAGTGAGTCTGCAACCAAGCATACAATCAATGAGGCAATCAATCCTTGATTGTCAAAACACTTTTCAGACAAGCAATCTTCACCCTGTCAATCAAGCATTCTAATACAACCTTCTTTGAAGGTGGGGCTAATCAATATTAAGCTCCGATACCACCTGATCTGAAATTGGGGCTCTTAGGCTTCTGGTCTAACTTACGAGAACCTCTCCCACTTCCAAAGCTTTAAATTTTCCCAAGTCTATTTGATCAACTAATGCAGAAATAAGAAATGCTTGAAAATATGGGTGCGTGCTTGTATTTGCTTTCAGCTGATTATTTACTTTAAAAGCTATTGTTTGTGTTGATATGGGAAGGTACTTAAATTGATATATAAATGCATATAACAATGGTTAAAGTAGCAGTAGAAACAAACACATAAGACAACAAGATAATATGGAGTTCACCCTGATATCTTAGGCTACGTCTCCTTGAGCTCTAATCAACTCGATTAGGCTCTCTGGGATTATGGCAATAGTTCTTTTACAAGTTCCTACACTTAAATCCAATGTTTTGTATAGGAACATTGGGCTCATAACACCATGCTATCCCTTGGCTCTTGGAGCTCTTTAGCTTTCTAGCTCTAGCTCTTGGCTCTAGTTGTGGCTCTTGCTCTAGCTATGGCTCTGACTCTAGCTTTGGCTCTATGGCTCTAGCTTTGGTTTTGGCTCTCAGCTCTCACTTCTGGCGCTCGCTCTGGCTATGGCTCGTGGCTATCTGCTCTAGCTTTTCTAAGCTCTTTCGCTTGGTCTTTTACATGCCTCTGTGAGTTGCTCGACTTCCAAGCAACTCTAACAGAAATATCTTGCTGTCAATTGAGCTGTTTGGCTTTTCGCTTGACCTCCGAGTGACTCCAAGACTCTTTGTGCATTCAGTGCCTTCTCGTTGTTCACTCTTTTTCTACCTATTACAGTGAGCTCTTGCTCTGGCTTCTCTACTTCCAGTTCTGCTTACTGCTTCCTAGGCTGCTCTCTCCTTTTCTGCCCTCCTTTTTCTCTTCATCTATTCGTGGTTCAAAACCAATCCACCTCATCATTGTTCGCTTCCTCTTCCGGCTCTTCGGATCGCCTGCCTCTGTGCTAGAATTCCCTGCATTGCATCATCATCACTGTAATGCTTTGTAGAGAGGTGGCCACTTGTCTCCTCATGAGTTGAGCCATCTCTTCCTCAAATGGTTCGTTGCTTCAGTTACTCTGTGAAATGATTCATCCGCCAACACAGTGGTCCAATCGGACTTCAACCTTTATGTGCCAAATCTTATTTTCTTCGTTGAATCCAGTTTCTCGTCGAACGTAATCTCCACCGTTAGATCTGGGGCCTCTAGATCATACAATTATCACTCTTATCATGTGGATGACTTGCTTAGACATTAGCCCACGATGAGAGTGGTTTTCTCTGTCATCCGCCAGGCATGCATCATTCACTGTATGACATCACTCATTCTCCTGACAAACTCGCTTACTGCCCGGAACGGCTCCAATATTCCACTAGTTTTGAAGCACGGAACACTCCTATTCCTTTATCAATTTCCCCACGGTTCTCTAGCTTCCCTTGTGATCGAGTGCTTAACGCTTTTCCATTTCGAGGGGTTTTTCCTAGCGATGCGCGGTTAATGCTTCTAATCGCGCATCCGAAACAACCTTCATTTTATGGTTTGAACCTCCTAACTGCCATTTTTGCGCCACTGCACGGTCTCCATGGGCCTCATCTATCGTGCTTTGACCGAAGGTCCTCGTTGCTCCATGCTGGCTACAAATTGTTGTTGTTCAGATTTTATTTCTGATAGGCTTTGACATCCATAAGACTTTAAACTTCAGTATGAGCTTTTACAGAGTTTGGGTAGCTTTAAGAGAGTTTAAGGATCCAATTTCAGTTCACGCTTTCCCACTAAAATAACTTTTGGTCCACCAAAGACTGATATGCTGATCTAAGTAGTAAATGAGAGTAACAAAACCCTCTTCTTTCATCCTCCCTACACTTTCCTTTTCATAATGCCTCTGAGACAAAATCTTCAACCACTTCCCTTCTTGGATGGGTTGGTCATTTAGGGAAGAATTGTTTTCCTCGTTGACGTCATGTAGAACTCCTATTGTGAAGTTTACAGAAGGTAGTTTGAACTTATTTTCCTTGATCCTCAATCCAAGGTGGCTCAAATGAATGTGAAGTACATCTGCTCCACAAAATTTTCATTTCTACTTGTTTGAAAAACTATCAACAACAACTATTAACAACAATAGGCATACAGACAACAACTTTGTGGGCTAACTCCTACTTCAACAAAGAAATAGATTTCACATCTTGTGAACCCTTCCATGTGTTACATCTACATACAAATGATTGACTATATAAAAAGCCAATAAAACATGCCTTTACAACAAATGACCCTTCAAGTCGAGCATGTAAGAAAAGACCTTTAGGACTCTTTTCCAAAAGATGAAACAATTCATCCTTATCTCCATTTTAGAAGCCAAGTTATCTTCTCTCAAGCCAACATCACATGCATCTCATGCTCAGGCATGCATTCCATATTTCAACTTTCTCTTAAGTACAATATACTTTCGAAGCTGAAATGAACATACTATTGTAGCAATAAAGTGAGTTTCCTACTCAACTTCTTTCTATTTACCATTTTGGTAAGATCCTGCAACTTGCATTTATTCCATAAGGAAATGCAAAGAGATGCATCACTAGACATGCAACCTTAATTGGATAAGAATTCTAACCATTTATTACCAATCCATTTCAAAGGACCCTCCTTTGTTTGCACATCAGCATCAATATGTGAATCATCCTGAACCACATCAATCATGGAATCTTTATTTCCATCCCTGTCATTTTCTTTTTCCACCTTCTCCTTCAGCTTTGGTGGAAGCAGTGCTGGGTTCAAAGTCAAACACCTTTCAGCAAGATGCCCTTGCTTATGGCAGTAAGTGCAACACACGTGAATCCTTTTGACAACATGATTTTCCTTGTCCCGTGGACCTTTGGCTGCTTGCTTCTTTTCCTTCAAAAGTTTCCTATATGCGGCCATCCTCTTCCAACATGCAAAAACATAATGGTTATCCAAACCACAAAAAGAGCATGCAATTTTTTTCCATGCTTTACAAAATCAAAAGGAATGTTTTTAGAACTAGGTTTATACCTACCTCTTTCACCTTTATTGCTTTCATGAGGAGGTGAGACAAATGAAGGAGTGGCTCCCTTTGGAACACCATCACTTTCTTCAGGGCTGTCAAAGTTTCCACAACTCTCTGGTTCAAGTATGTGCTTCTGAACACCTGCATCATGCGAATGATGTTTCGAGCTATTGCGTTCCTCCTGAATACAATCCTCACACTTCTGAGGTAGAGGACCTGCAATGATACTCCTTTTTGGAACTGTTTCAATGGCCTTCAAGGAAGCTTTGGAACTCTCTCCATAAGACTGTCCATAGCAAGACCCAAATACTTTGGCCTTTCCTGAAGCACTATTGGCTCAAAAATATCTTGTGCATGTTTGCGCAATCCTTTTCCTTCATAGCCCATCTTGGACATTTGCTTGGAACCTATGCCTATAGTATGTTTCTCAAAAGAACCAATATAAGTATTCTTAGAAGAATTTGAAGACAAACAGGAATGGTTTACCTCTTCTTCAAGCTGATAATTGGCCAAGGCTTCTTTCACAACAAAGAGTTGTGATTCCAACCCATGCATCCTTTTCAGGTTCATACTTGCAATATGAAGTTGCCTCTCCATTTCCCTCAATTTGTCAAAAAGCATCTGCTTCTTTTCCTCCACGGAATTCAACTATTCTTTAGGTATGCTACTCTTCCTTGCATCGTCATACATTTATCTCACCATATCCATCATGGTGGACAAATATTGCTTCATGTCTCCACTAAAGGAACTTCGGGACCAAGAAGAATTTGAGAACTCACTTGTAGAAGTTGTCATTTTCAAAATGCATAAAAGAACTTCAAACAAGATTAATAAGGAGCTTATTTTGAAACCTTTTGCAACAAACCTCTTGTGCTTCAAGGGTTTCTTTGAGGTCCTTTGGGATAGAAGAATGCCTTCAACTCTTTTTCCTTCTTGTACCTCTTGGACTAAGCTATCAATAGCTTTCCCTTCACCTCTTCAAACTCAAACAATATTCAGTTTGCAACCAAGCATACAATCAATAAGGCAATCAATTCTTGACTGTCAAAACACTTTTGAGACAAGCAATCTTCGCCCTATCGATCAAGCATTATGATACAACCTTCTTTGAAGTTGGGGTTAATCAATCTTAAGCTCTGATACCACCTGATCTAAAAATGGGTCTCTTAGGCTTCTAGTCTAACTTACGAGAACCTCTCCCACTTCCAAAGCTTTAAATTTTCCCAAGTCTATTTAATCAACCAATGCGGAAATAAGAAATGCTTGAAAATATGGGTGCATGCTTGTATTTGTTTTCAGCTGATTATTTACTTTAAAAGTTGTTGTTTGTGTTGATATGGGAAGGTCCTTAAAGTGATATATAAATGCATATAACAGTAGTTAAAGCAGTAGTAAAACAAAACACATAAGACAACAAGATGATATGGAGTTCACCCTGATATCTTGGGCTACGTCTCCTCGAGCTCTAATGAACTCGATTAGGCTCTCTAGGATTATGGCAATAGTTCTTTTACAAGTGCCTACACTTAATTCTAATATTTTATACTGGAATATTGGGCTCAGAACACCATCTTATCCCTTAGCTCTTGGAGCTCTTCTTCTTTCTAGCTATGGCTCTTGGTTCTGGCTCTGGTTCTTGCTCTAGTTGTGGCTCTAGTTGTAGCTTTGGCTCAGTGGCTTCAGCTCTGGTTTTGGCTCTCAACTCTCACTTCTGGTGCTTGCTCTGGCTCTTAGCTCTACCTGTGGCTCACAACTCTCTTCTGTGGCTTTTCTAAGCTCTTTCACTTGGCCTTTTACATGCCTCTTTGAATCACTCGACTTCCAAGCAACTCCAACAACAATATGCTGTTGTCAATTGAGATCTCTAGCTTTTCACTCGACCTTCGAGTGACTCCAAAGACTCTCTGTGCATTCAATGTCTTGTCATTGTTTGCTCTTTTTCTGTCTATTACAGTGAGCTCTTTCTCTGGCTTCTCTGCTTCCAGGACTGCTTACTGCTTCCTAGGCCACTCTCTCTTTTTCTTCCTCCTTTTTCTCTTCGTCTGTTCGTGGCTCAAAACCAATTTGCCTCATGACTATTTGCTTCCTCTTCCGGCTCTTCAGATTGCCTGCCTCTATGGTGGAATTAGCTGCTATGCATCATCATCATTGTAACGCTTCATAGAGAGGTGGTCACTTGTCTCCTTATAAGCTGACCCAACTCTCCCTCAAATGGTTCGTTACTTCATTACTCTATGAAATGATTCATCCGCCAACTCAACGGTCCAATCAGACTTCAACCTTTATGTGTCGAAGCTTATTTTCTTCATTGAATCTGGTTTCCCAATGGGCGCAATATCTACCCTTAGATCTGGGGCCTCCAGATCCTATGGTTATCGCTCTTATCGCACAGATGACTTGCTTGGACATTAGCCTGTGATGAGAGTGGTTTTCTCTCTCATCCACTAGACACCCGTCATTCACTATATGACATCGCTTGTTCTCTTGACAAACCCACATACTGCCCGAAACGCCTCCGATATTCCACCGGTTTTGGATCGCGAGACCCGCCTATTGCTTTAGCACTTTCCCCACGATTCTTTGGCTTCCCTTGTGATCGAGCGCTTGGGGCTTTTCCATTTCGAGGGGTTTTTCCCTTTGCTCTAATCACACATAAGAAACAACCTCTGTTTTCTAGTCTGAACCTCCTAACTGCCATTTTTGTACCACTACGCGATCTCCATGGGCCTCGGTCAGCGTTCTTTGACCAAAGGTCCTCGTTGCTCCATGTTGGCTACAAATTGTTGTTGTTCAGAGGTTATTTCTAATAGGCGTCAACATCCATAAGACTTTAAACTTCGGTATGAGCTTTTACAGAGTTCGGGTAGCTTTAAGAGAGTTTAAGGATCCAATTTCGGATCACCCTATCAACCCACATGCTTTATCTTCTCTATTTTCCCATTTGGCTTGCTTATCTTCATCTTTAGGCTTAGCCTCCTGACCTAAGGCTATTCTATAAAGACCCTTACTTCTAAGTAAATCGTCAATGTAGGACAACCATTGGAAGTAGTTGGTTTTGTCACGAATAACTTGGCATGGACTCTCCATTTTAATAGAAAATGGAGTTTTATATGCTAAAACTAAGTGTTCCAATGTTAATATCTCCAAAAAGCAGGCTGGTTAAAAAAACAACTCTAAAAATGGCTTTGGGATGCAGAAGTTATGGATTTTTGAAGAAAAGTTGTTGAAGATGCCAACGAAGTACGTGAATGTGCAAAAGTGAATGATAATGTTATATTTTAACCCACAACCTACCCCTTTCCAAACTTAATCTAATTATCTCTCTTTAAAAAAAGAATTATGTGACCCACTTTTATAAATAAGTGAAAGTTACTTTTACAATGACTGTTTACGAACTACCCACTAAATTGTAACTTAAGTAAAAGATAAAGAGACTTTGGAATTATAACTGACTAACTTTTATAATGGGTGAGAACACTTTTAAATAAAGTAACTTTAAAACATAAGTTACATGTGCTTTTTAAAAAATTAACTCAACAAAAAGAAAGAATTGAACCCAAGACCTCTACTCTCATAAAGTAACTTTGGACGAAGTGAGCTAGTTTAAAAGGTTAGTAATTTTTGGGAAACCGAAAGGTTTTTTTTTTTAGTCATTGAAGCTTTGGAGTTCATGCTTACTTGAGACAGCCCTTTTTGCATATGAAACAAAAAATCACACAACCCAAAACGAACATGTAAAAAAACCAAAACCTTACAGCTTGAAGTTAGATTTCACTGGAAACTAAATGTTTTCCTCAATGTTTTTTATTTTCTCATATCACACTAATGTGCGGTGGAAAAGAGCATACAGATGAGAAAAATCCTTCATTTTTGTTTTTGATTTGCCCAGATTGCACAGAGTCACAGGGGAAAAATCATATGCATAAATGAAATGTATGGATCCGGTAATAAAAAACTGAGAGTTAAATAAACCAAAAGAAATAGAGAGATAAATAAATTGAAAAAAATAGAAAGATAAATAAACAAAAAAAAACAGATTGATAAATAACTAAAATTGTAAATAAAGACTATATACCTCAAGATATTAAAAATGACATAGCTAGGGCTACCAAAACCCTTTCCATGTGAAAGGAAAAGGGTTCCTCATTGGAACATATGATCCTAACACAATAGAGCAATCTTATCAATGTGAAAGTGGTCACAAACAGTACATCTAGGAAACGACATTCGGATGCAGTTGTAACAACTTAGGATTTGGATCACCAATGGATGCATCCTTCAAATTGCTTCGATACCATGTAGGAATTTACAATGTAAGTTCCTCGAATAGAACACTAGAGGGCACCGCTCACAAATAGATCATAGATTAGTATACCAATATTCTTAACATGGTAAAACCCTCAAAGAGGGAAACAATCCACGACCTGAGAAAACGAAACCACTTCAAGAAATTTATTAATGTAAAAAAAATAAAATTTACATAAGCTCCTCTCATAAACAGTCACCCTTACAAATGACCCTACATCCTCTTTAAATAGAGATCATGGACCAATCGGTTGTTGAGCCATGGATTAAGTGTCGGTAATACTGATGAGAGAATGTACCATCGGATTGCTTCATATCGTGACCATGAGATTGTAAGTTACAAAAATTACATACTAAAGAAACACACTTTACCTAACTATACACTAGACCAAGTTATAATTAACTATTTCCTATGTGTCAAAATATCATAACATTACATTGAGAATTTATAGAATTTTCTTGAGCAAATTCTCATAAATCTACTGAGACAAGTAGTCCCTCCATTTTAATTGTCCAACTCTTAAATTGTTTACTTGAGAAAGATGGAAAAAATGGCATTAATTGTTTCAATATTGCACTAGTTTCCTCAAATTCCTCATTGATGTTGTCTAGTTTTGCATTATGATCCTCATGTATGGGTTCCTTCACTGGAAAATTTCCATTTTTTTCTGCACTTTTTTCCCTTTAATTCGTTCTCCTTAGTTGCTTTAGTTCTCTCTGGAACTATTTACTTCTCCTTTGTCAACCCATAACCACTATGCATGTTGATTTTATCTTCCAAATTTTTTATACCAGAGTTAACTAAAAATTCACCTCAATCAACAATGACAAAATTTCCATTAATGAATTCCTTCAACAATGCACCATACCTTAACTAGTTTTATGCAACACTTCAAATAAGACATAGATACCAATAACCAACAAATTCCTCAACTAAATTCATACCACCCTTCCAATTTTTTTTGTTAGGATGCATTTTCCTTTTTCCTTGTAATTAAAAAGCACCAAGCCACCTTTCCAAACATAAAACTTTCTTTTTCAATTAGTTATATCTCCTGTTCACTAATAATAAATAGTACCTCATAAGAGCCTTGAAATTATTAAGCTTAAAAATAAAGTGAATGATGTTTCCACAAATAAAGCCATATAAAGACAACTTGGCTAGTTCATAATTCATACGGCTCCGTTTAAAATTTCATAATTCATATGTCTCCCTTTTAAAAAGATTAAATATAAACTTTAAAGAAACTTGTCATAATTTCGGTGGAAGTTTTGCCTATCCATGCACATTTCAATTTCACTCTCATATCTCTGTCCATGGAGAACCGAGAATTCGCTGAGGTCGTGAGTTACTTTATCTATGCACTCTATCACGATATTTGAACTCTAGCATCAGGGTTTGTGACTCCTCATGCAGCAGATCAGTTCCTTCAAATACTGAGACTTGTGCCCTTTCCAATTTCTTCAACAAATTCAAATCAGAATAATTATCTACCAACCTTCTTGCCCAGCGATACGCGCAATACTGCCTCCTCACCAGAACATGCACAAGCTTTTCAATATAGAAAACAACTCCCTCAACTCATTCTCAACTCCACACCATTATCTATGATACTATATTAGAAAATCAGAGAGATGAACAAGAGTGAAAGCATTTATCATTTATGAATTTTTGTGGACAACTAATACATTATATAGGCATACAGACAACCTCTAGGATAATCTAGGTCCAAATAATTTAAATCACCAACTCACAAACACAAACTATGAAGACATAACTGACGACAAATAGACTCAAACACTAACTACGAAAACACAACTAATCAACTCTATCAAGACTCATCATTTTGACATTATTCCAACATTTTTTGAGATTTGTGTTATACATTAATATAAATATATTGTAACTTTAGATCTATCAAAAGTGAAGATGAATCAAATTTCAAGTGCAAATATTGATCAAAGATTTACATGTCGATAGATTTGGTTCCTTCGGAGTTTGGAGTTAAGATGGATTTATATTAATATATTGTTTTTGAGTAACAAATTTGGATATTATATATTATATATATATATTATATATATATATATATATATATATATATATTATATATATATATATATATATATATATATATTATTAATATTTAATTGAATTGTTAAATGAGAATTTATATTTAAATATTAAGAGAATTAGAAAATATCTCTCATACCTTCAATTGAAAAATACCTATTAAAATAATGAGAACTTTTTCATTGTTTATTTGTTTATATTAAAATTATTTACTCAACAAGTATGTTAAAATATTTGATTTAAAACTCACATTAAATTATCTTTTGTTATTAATATGAATTTACATGTCGAATAGAATATATTTATATCTACTTCACAAAGGAAAGTAAAATTATAACTAAACAAGCTCATGGGGCTTTGGATTGATGGTGAATGGATGCACTGTTAAGGCACTCTGGATATCGAAATATTTTATTTATGGTTAACATTAAAATTGTTTTCTTTTCTTTGAATGTTGGCTTATGTGATTCATGACCATCTAGCAAGTCCCTTTTGAATAAATTACAAAAAAAAATTAGGCCAAGCCATTTTGAACCACAGTAATCACATAAAAATTTAGAACAAGTCATTTTGAACCACTTACTAAGGTTCATCATTAAGACATAGATAAATAGATTGGCTTAAGGAGTAGATAAATAAAGTGGAGATGTAATAGTTAAATTCCAATAATTAATATATATTTCAAATATAAGCATTAAAGAATAAATAATAAATAATCCAACAAATTAAAATTAAATAATAAAACTAAAAGTCAATAAAACAAAAATAGCATAGCAACAGGATGAATAAAACAAAAGAAAAATTAGAAAAATAATATAAAGAAATCCCAAAAGTAAAGCCATGAAAATATAAATAAAGTTTACTTTGAACCATTAAATAAATAAAATAAAATAAAATAACAACCATAATAAGACAATTAAAGGATAATTTATTTTTTCTATTAATAAAATGGAAACAGTTAAAGGATAATTTATTTTTTCTATCAATAAAATGGAAACAAAGAGAAGAATCAAAACCAATATCTCACATAAATGATTTAAAGAATAACACATAAATTATGGAATTTGTTATAGAATTTATAGACAATAAATAATCAAATGATAAATAAAAGATAAACTAATAAACAAAATATATATCTAAAAGCTGAAAATTTATTACTATTATTATTATTAAACAAACACCTTGAGAAAGACATAAAATAACTGGACAAACAAAATCAAAAGGAAAAATCGACAAAAAAACAAAAGGAAATAACTATGAAAGTAAGAGAAGGGAAAAGAAAAAAGAGAGTGAACCTCCACCGAAAGGAGGGAGAATTAAAGACAACTAACAAGAAAACAAAAGGAAATGACTATGAAAGGAAGAGAAGGGAAAAGAAAAAAAAGAGGTAACCTCTACGGAAATGAGGGAGAAGAATAAAGGACAACACTTGGCAATAAAGGGAAGGGAGAAGAATAAAAGAAAACACCTAGTAATGAGAAGAATAAAAGAAAACACCTGGGAATAAAAGGAAGGGAGAAGAATAAAAGAAAACGCCTAGGAATAAATAGAATAAATCCAACAACTACTAATTTTCCAACCATCATCCCTATTTAGGGTCTTAGGCCATTTTTCAATTTCAATGGCCACCTCTATAGATATGTGGTTCTTTGTATTATCAACAGATACATATGTATCAATAGATACAAATGTGGTTGTTTGTATTCTCAGTATGCTCGGCTGAAGCTGACCAATGAGTCCTACATTGTTTTATGTCAGCAGTGTGTTCTTAAGTCCTTTGGTTAATGGAGTAGAGAGTTTCTCCAATATAGGGGTCCCACAAAAACATCGGATCAAATACACCTTTCATGTTCCATAATGTCAATAATATTATTCTTTCATATCATTTCTCAACTCTCCATAACTATCCATATTAAGCAATGAAGAAATCACATATTCACCTCATATTAAGAACTAATATTATTTTTTTTACTTTCAATCATAAAATGTTCATATAAAATTAAAATACTTTATTTATAATTATCATTGATTTTTTAATCTTATTATTATTTAATTTATTAATATAAAATTATTTTATTATTTTTAAATAATGATAACAACTCCTCCTAGTGCACTATAAATGTATCTCTAGTGTAAAATTAATCTGTATGTTGCATGTAATCAAATTAAAGTTTAGGTTGTTATAATAATTAATATGGTTTTCTTTCAAATCAATAAAAAAATATATTATAAATTTTTAATGAATTATTTTAAATAATTAGTTTTTAACTTTATAATTTATTTATTTTAAATATTTAATTTTTAATATTTAAATATTTAAAATTTTATATTTTTAAACTTTTCAAAAAGATATATAAATATTTTTAATAAATATTTATTATTAGTAATGTCCTTAAAGGTATTTAAGGAATAGAATATTTATGAAGATTATCTTGCCACTCACTCCAATGCAAACATTGTTAATCATTTATATGAGTGTAGCAAAATTGTTTCTCGATAGGAATATGTAGATGACATATATCTAAAGATAGTCAATGACGTTGGAAAGGGACATACAAATCTCTAAAGAGGACTCCACCTCTTAGATTTTAACGACAAATGAGATAAACTAGGGTGCTATTAAAATTGAAGAAGATATTTTCGGTATTCAGAAAAACATCATTGTCAACTCTTTCGATACAATCCAATGTGAGAGTAAGAGGGATGGGAATGGGAAAAGGGGAGGTGGAGTTGGAGTATAGTGACATTCTTCCAGAGGTGGAAAGAGAGACACTCTTCTAGGAAAAACATATAATTTCGTTAATCATTTTCTCGTTAAATTCATTTATGTGTTAGTTTTGAACTTCTAGGTGTTTCTGGGAAAACTAGTGTCTTTTCGATCGACTAGCCCTCTAGGTTTGGGAGCTACTCTAGAAACAACAGTTTGAAGTAATTCAATGATTTCTTCTATGCACAATAGATAAGAGAAAGATGAGAGGACCAACTTGGAACTTCCTCTTAATCCTTGAATTGATCTTTCTCCCCCTTGACAGAGCTTGCAACTCCTCTCCGTACTTATTCCACTTGAAGAGTACCTATAGAAACACAGTTGCAAAGAACCATCAAAGCATCTTGATCTATTGTAACATAAACACTACATAATCAGATATATAATGAACATACAATAGCATTTACAAATTATAACATTCACAATTGCACAATCATATGGAAGAAACTTGAAGAAATTTATTAAATAGAAGGGAGAATTACAACCCAGTTGTCTGATCCAGCATCATCCTCCCAGAATCAATCCCTCTTCACCTTATGAAATAGCAAGATCACACCAACAATACAATGCTCTTATCTCAAATACAAACTATCAACACTTCCTTGCAATTCACAATATTCCAGCCCCCTAGATCTCTTAGATGAGCAATCCATTTATAGATGTGTCCAAGGGTGTGAGTCATCTTTGGGGTTTTGGTTAGTGTCATTCCACTTGTACAATTGGTTCCACTTAGAGATTTCTTGGATCTCTTACTCATCCCTGGATGAATTCAGAGAGGCATGTGTCATAAGAGAAGTTTCTAGAAGATTCCATGAGCATCCACTTAGCAAAATGTCTCAAACATTTGTCCATCCTTGCCCATCGCACCCTTTAGAAGGCATAACCAGTATGCATCACACTTGAGCAGTGTACCACTCAGTATGCATCACACCTAGCCAACGTAACAGTCAATATGGTTCAGTTTGGGCCATTTCTAGATGGTTTTTTAGGTGGAACTTTTGGGAAATGATGTAATCAGATGACCATGTTTCTTTAGGGTATGAAACAACTCTTTTAGGGGTTGATGAGCCCTATTTTATCGACATATAATATTGGGGTTGAAGTGCCCAAATATGTCTATAACAGTTTCCCCCTAAAGCATGAAGTCGTAAATCTTGATGTTGGGTGAAATGATTTATCATGAGGATCTGAGGCTTCGAACTGGAAGGTGACCTGTATAAGATACAATACAACACATCATCATAATATAATTTTCATGATCTAGCTGAGGTGGGCATTCCTATGCTTAGCTTTATAAATTCATTTCATGTACATAGAACAGATAGTCATCTGTATATGCAGACTAGTGATTCTTCAGATGTAGAGTCATCATCCTTGGTTTGGATGACCATCTGTGCAGATTCTTGGTACATTTGATGTCTTTATGTCCTTGAATATATCATAGCCTAGATGGATGAAACTAGATCTAGGGTCTTCAAACTCATTCAATCTTCGCCCGATGTACAAGTCAATCCATGTGAAGAGATGTTCTGAAGTCGAACGTGGAAAGACATCGCTTGATTACCAGCCAATAATGTGAGATGTTAACAAGCATGAGAGGAATCACCGATAATGATAATTACCCTCAAGGTACTTCAGTACAATTCACGTGGTGTGAATTTATGATCCGATGTCGAACACCACACAAAATCTTTCGGTCAAAGGCCATTGATGTCAACCTGTCGCCGGAAGTTAGAAACTTGCCATTGAGGCATGCAAGATTCAAAGCACTGAAAGGGGTGTCTCTAAGTCAACTTCTTGGATAAAGAGCTGATGTCGATAAGAAGAGACTTGTCGTAGGAGGGCCTTGATGTATCCCACATCTACGACACGAAACGAAGCAAATGATTTCTGGAGCTGAAAACGATCTGACAACACAAGGTTCAGGAATGGCGTCATGAAAAGATGAAGGTTTGAGGTATTGTAGTGGATGAGGCATTAACTAGATTGTGGTTTCTCAACTGAATGACTTCTCTTGAACATGTCGGTGGCACTGAGATGGATTGGTAGCATTAACCCCAAAATATGGAAGGTGTGGAAGACCAAAGGTTAGATGCCTGGTGAATGAAATAACCAAACCCGACTCAATAATGGTGATGGAGTGGAAGTGTCATGTTCAAGAGCGACCTGCTACCATAAATTTCTTCAAGTTTCTTCCTTTTTTCCCTAGTCATTGTTGGCTAGTACCTCTTTATTTTTGTCAAACTTGAGGAGGATAACATATGCTTGTTCTATAATTTTCCCTTCGGGCAAACCTGTTGCTATGTTTTAATGAGTGTAGCAACAGTGAAACTTGATCTTGTCTAGAATGGACAAGTTTGTCGCTATTGTTTTAACAAGTTTAATGACAAGGATAACTCAGTCCTTTTCATGTTTAGAGAGTTTGAAAAGCGACAAAAAGAAAACTCCAGAAGTTATTTTTTGTAGAATAATCCCTTAAGTCTAAAAAAATATAAAATAATACAAAAGGGATGAATTTTCTGATCATTTTAACGAGCCAAGAAAGACAAGCACTTGTTGAGATCGCAACAAGATGATGGATCTTAGTGAAAAGAATCACCTTCACTAAGTGGGCCCGTAGGCAAATTATGGCGCAAAGTCTATTTTTAGACTATGTCTATTTTTATACATATGGATCATGTCAATGAGTTGCAGGATGCTGTTTATGGATGATTGGTCAAGTTGGCAAAAATAGATGGACTTCTATTTTTAGACAACAGCGGTGACACTGTCAAGTCTAATTATAGAGCAGTCAAATATTATTAGCTTATAATAATATTTAGACTATAAACTTTATCTTATTCTCTTGGAGCACTTTAGTTTGAGCTACAGATGTGGCACATGCAGCTGTCAGAAGGAAATACGTTTTCTTTGTGGGTCAGTTGAGTTGTTGCATGCATGACTTTAGTTAGAACTTAATCAGTTGAGTTTGGTGGAGTTGATTGTGGAGTTCATGGAGTTGTGTTCAGTTTGACTTGGTTAAACTAGTTGTAATTAGTCTAACTGCAAATAGAGTAATCATGAGTTGTTAAACTAATTATTAACTCATAATGGAACTGAAGAATACATCAATTAACTCAGTGCATGTACAGTTCAGTGGAGACAGGTGTTAGAGATTGAGATTCCTATCAGTTGTGACTATAGTTGTGCATGAGGATTTGCACAATCAATGGGATTGCGTTATGCCAATGAGAATTGGCCAATACCAAGTGATTATAGCCTCTGCTCATGTGATTCCCAGTGTGAGTCATTCTTTTGAAGTAAATACGAGTTTGGTTCAACCATTCTCATCCATTCTTGAGTAGGTATTGAGCAGTGGAGGCAGGCAAGCAATGGTATAGATTTGGAGATCATATCTGAGCTGTATTGTGTGTAACAGGTGGAGATAGTGGTGGATACTTGTGAGAAGTATTGACTATTTTAATGTTACATGTTCTCAATCATTAATATACAGATAGTGTGGGGTTTTCAGCTGTAAGCTTTCCCCGGGTTACATACTGTGTTAATGTGTGCATGCTCTTGATGTTTATTGTTATTGATGCTGCTATATTGATGATCAATGTAGAGGAGCTTATGTATTGTGTATGTATTCCGCAATAGTACATGATCAGGATAATATCCATTGAATATGTGTTTATTATTCAAAATTTCTACATGGTATTGGAGCTGTTGATCATCAGATCTACTATTCATGAAGTGTTTACATTCTATTTCTTCAGGTAGAGTCTGTAATCGGGCCAGGTAGCCTATCAATTCATCCTTCCTTTTGAAGGTGAGATATCCAGTGAATTTCCATACAGTCAATCTCTTTACAAGAAATACCTTGTTCTCATGAATTCTAGATCGGAAGCGGTTGAGTTGGAGCTAGTGGAATTCGAATTTGCAGTAGTGTTTTCTTGGTGTCAAAACTAAGATGTCTTTCATAGGATTATGATTGGAGTATGCCCTTAAGGGCAGTACGAACTATATTGCATGGAAGGATAGGATGGAGGCAGTATTGGATGATAACGGACTGAAGGAGTTCATAGAGACGAATGTACCAAAGCCTACTGATGCTACTCAAGCTGATGCTTGGCAAAATAAGACCACAAAATGTCGAAGGATTCTGTTGGACGGCGTGAAGGATGACATTGTGTCTAGCCTCCATGGAAAGGCTACTCGATATTTGATGTGGAAATCATTAACAGAATTATTCCAAAGCAAGAGCGATCGGAGGAAGTTGGTGCTCAAAGATAAACTCAGAAACATCAAATGCGAGAAGGGTGACAATATGCCCAAATATCTCACGAAGTTCACTCAGTGTCGAGATGAGCTGGGAAGGGTGGGGGTTACTGTCGATGATGAGGACTTGGTGAGCTTGGCTCTCCTTGGTTTTCCGAAGAGTTGGCATTACTATCAGGACTCTATCAATGGTCGGGAGAAATTGTGCTTTGGCTGCTAAAGCAAAGAAAGAGAAGAGAAAGAAGGCTTCTCAGTTTGGTGCAAAAGGCAAGAAGCAGGACATGTCCAAGGTGAAGTGTTTTCACTGTCACCAGCATGGACACTATGCCACTAATTGTCCACAGAAGAAGAAGAACAAGCAAGCTGCTGGATCTGCAGCAGGAGAGGCTCTAGCCTCATAGTTTGAGCTTGATTTTTCATTGATCGCATGCTTGGTTTCAAGTGTGATGCGATCAGTGTGGTTCTTGGACAGTGGTATGTATTTTCACATGACGGGAGATAGATATTTGTTTTTTGATCTGGAGGACAAAGATCTTGTAGTGCACATCGAGATGGGCGATGATGGTAGATACAGTGCGACGAGTATCGATACCATTTCCTTTGAGAGGGAGTCTGGTAAACCCTACGTATTGAAGGAAGTCATGCATGTTCCAGGATTGAAGAAGAATCTTATGTTTGTGGCGATGTTAGAAGACAAGGGGTATGATGTTGTTTTCATCAAGGGAAAAGCTTTCCTGCGCAGCAAGACAATTGGTGAGACCCGGAAGATAGGGGTTCGAGTAAGGAACCTTTATCAGTTGCATGTAGATGGATGTGCAGTAATGGTAGGCAAGGCAAAAGGATTGGTGAGCCGAGTTGATGGCGAGTTGTGGCACAGGAGATTGGGTCACCTTCACCATGGAGCCTTGAAGATACTGTAGCAGATCACTACAGGGCTTCCTAAATGCACTCTTGCGCAGTCAGATCAGTGCAAGTGGTGTACTTTGGGAAAGTTTGTGAAAGCCACCTTTCATGAGAAGGATAGTCGCGCCATGACAATCCTTGAGAGAATTCACACAGACATGTGTGGACCTTTCTCAGTAGTAGAAAAACACAGGTATTATGTGATTTTTGTTGATGATTTCTCTCGTAAGTGCTAGATATGCTTCATGCAGAAGAAGAGCGAGACATATTCAAAGTTCTGTGAATTCAAGGCACTGGTCGAGAAGGAGTTGGGGAAGAAGGTGAAGGCTCTTAGGAGCGATAATGGTGGTGAATACATCTCGCACGAGTTCAAGGATTTTTGCAAGGCAGAATGGATTCGAAGAGAGCTCACAGCTCCCCATAACCCACAACAAAATGGGGTAGCTGAGCAGAAGAACAGAACGATCGTGGGTGTTGCACGGGCGATGTTGCACGATCTGGGCCTACCCCTTCACTTGTGGGCGGAAGCATGCAATACAGTAGTTTATGTGCAGAACCATTGTCCTCATAAGATACTTGGCATGAGTACACCCGAGGAGGCTTATTCTGGTAAGAAGCCTAATCTTTCTTATTTGAGGATTTTTGGTGCTAACATTTACATGCATGTGACGAAGGATGCCAGGAAGAAGTTGGAGCCGACCGTAGAGGTTGGGATATTTGTGGGGTACACTGATATGCCCCACAACTATCATGTGTATTTGCCAGACAGTGGTAAAACTATTGTGCGATGGGATATAAAATTTCAGGAGGAGAAAGCCATGAAGTGTTTGCTTGAGAGGGAGCTACACTTGCATGCAGATGAGGAGCTCTTAGTTCCTAAGGATGAGCTTCAGGATGTGGATCAGCCACGGACGAGGTTCATGGAGTGGAAGAGACCACTCAAGCAGCGCCAACCATCAGAGGGCGAAAGCGCTTGATAGAAGCTGAGCGACTGGCTCAATATGCAAAGAAAGTTGTAGGACCACCTACAACCCAACGTAGGTAGAGACAGTCACCTGATCAATACACTGGATACATGGCTCTTATGAGCAAGTGTATTTTGACTGAGCCATCCTCTTTCGAGGAAGCTATGGAGGATCCCGCATCGATAGACGCCATGGTTGAAGAGTATGATTCTATTGTCAGAAACAGTGCATGGGAGATTGTTCCTAGATGGAAAGGGAAATCAGTGGTGGGTTTGATATGGATCTACAAAGTTAAGCAGGCAACTGACGGGAGTGTGGAGAAGCACAAGGCAATATTTGTTGCCCGAGGCTTTTCACAGATAGAGGGGATCAATTATGAGGAGACCTTTGCACCTGTCACAAGGTATTCTTCCATACGGACGATTCTTGGGCTCTCAGTGCAGATGGGATGGCACATTCATCAGATGGATGTGAAGACTGTGTTCCTCAATGGAGTCATTAAGGAGGAGGTGTACATTGAGTAGCTCGAAGGCTTTGAGGTCTTTAGTAGCGAGTCGCATGTGTGCAGGCTCAAGAGAGCGATGTATGGGTTGAAGCAAGCACCACGTGCTTGGTACACATGGATAGACAACTATTTCACCGAACTTGGATTCTGCAAGAGTGAGGCGGATCCTAACCTATACCAGATTGTGGTGGAGGGTAAGTTTCTTATCATTGTACTGTATGTAGATGATTTGATTCTAACGGGTGATGAGCTGTTGATACTTTCATGCAAGGATGATCTTGCTAAGGAGTTTGAGATGAAGGACTTGGGCCTCCTTCATCATTTCCTGGGATTGGAAATCTGGCAGCATAGTGATGGACTATTTGTTTCTCAGGGAAAGTATGCTCGGGAGATACTGGAGAAGTTCAACATGCATGGTTGCAAGCCTGTTGATACTCCTCTTCCTGGAGGTTGGAGTAAGGAGGATGCTACTTCGGCAGAAGAGGTGGATGCCACTGTTTATCGATAGTTGGTGGGGTCGCTTATGTATCTGGTCAATACACGACCCAATATATGCTATGCTGTTAACCAGCTTTCACAAGCTATGGTTAAGCCAACCCAGCTCTTCTGGAAGGCAGGCAAGTATGTATTGTGTTATTTGAGAGGCACATTGGGATATGGATTGTGGTACAGATAGGAGGATGAGGTGAAGTTATGTGGCTTCACGGATGCAGATTGGGTAGGAAGCCCAACGAACAGAAAGAGCACATCAGGAGGGGTCTTTAGTATTGGTTCGACAACAGTTTCTTGGTATAGCAGGAAGCAGAGATCCGTGGCACTCAGTTCAGTAGAGGCTGAGTATATGGCAGCAAGTTTTGCTGCATGCGAGGCTATATGGATGAGCAAGATTTTGGTCGGTTTGTTCAGTTGTCATTTAGAGCCTACCGTGATTTACTGTGATAACCATAGTTGCATTAAACTCTCAGAAAATCTTGTATTTCATGATAGATCTAAGCATATTGACATTAGGTACCATCATATCAGAGGTTGTGTGCAACGGAGGATTATGTTAATTTCATACATTCCAACAGAGGATCGGGATGCTGATATCTTGATGAAGGCATTCACCATGAGAAAATTTGAATACCACCGAGGCAGGATAGGGGTTGCTAATAATCCATATCTTATTGAGAGGGAGTGTTGAGATTGCAACAAGATGATGGAGCTTAGTGAAAAGAGTCACCTTCACTAAGTGGGCCCGCAAGCAAATTATGGCGCAAAGTCTATTTTTAGGCTATGTCTATTTTTAGACATATGGTTCATGTCTATGAGTTGCAGGATGTTGTTTATAGATGATTGGTCAAGTTGGAAAAAATAGGTGGACTTCTATTTTTAGACAACAGTAGTGACACTGTCAAGTCTAATTATAGAGCAGTCAAATATTATTAGCTTATAATAATATTTAGACTATAAACTTTATCTTATTCTCTTGGAGCACTTCACTTTGAGCTATAGATGTGGCACATGCAGCTGTCAGAAGGAAATACATTTTCTTTGTGGGTCAGTTGAGTTGTTGCATGCATGACCTCAGTTAGAAGTCAAACAGTTGAGTCTGGTGGAGTTGATGGAGTTGTGTTCAGTTTGACTTGGTTAAACTAGTTGCAAATAGTCTAACTAAAAATAGACTAATGATGAGTTGTTAAACTAATTATTAACTCATAATGCAACTGAAGAATACATCAGTTAACTCAGTGCATGTACAGTTCAGTGGAGACAGGTGTTAGAGATTGAGATTTCTATCAATTGTGACTATAGTTGTGCATGAGGATTTGCACAATCAATGGGATTGCGTTATGCCAATGAGAATTGGCCAATACCAAGTCATTATAGCCTTTGCCCACGTGATTCCCATTGTGAGTGATTCAACCATTCTCATCCATTCTTGAGCAGGTATTGAGCAGTGGAGGCAGACAAGCAGTGGAATAGATTTGGAGATCAGATCTGAGCTGTATCGTGTGTAATAGGTGGAGATAGTGCTGGATAGTTGTTAGAGGTATTGACTATTGTAATGTTACATTTTCTCAATCATTAATATACAGATAGTGTGGGGTTTTCAGTTGTAAGCTTTCCCTGGGTTACATACTATGTTAATGTGTGCATGCTCTTGATGTTTTATTGTTATTGATGCTACTATATTGATGATCACGTAGAGGAGCTTATGTATTGTGTATGTATTCTGGAATAGTACATGATCAGGATAATCTCCATTGAATATGTGTTTACTATTCAAAATTTCTACAGTGCTCACACTTTTTCGTAATATAATCACACGGGTCCAAAAAAGTATAAAATTATACAGGAGGGATGACTTTTCCAAGCACTTTAATGAGCTAGAAAGGCCAACTGTTCAACAATATTTTCATATTTAACAAGTCTGAAAAGTGTTTAAAGGAGACTCAATTTTGAGGAACGAGTGGTGTCTGGGGTAGCAACTGGTTCCGGGTAAGCTTGGAACTTCTCAAAACATGGTGATTTCTGTAAAGAGGCTGGCTAAAAAGACCACTCGTCGCAGTTGTTCCTTAAAAAAGTGTAAACAACCAACTGGAAGCGTATGATTGGCCAAAAGAATGGAGGTGATGGGAGTTACACAACCAAGGTTTAAAAGGCTGATAGAACGGCAATCACAATGGTTAATTACCCCAGGTGGGTTCATTTTTTAACGAGCTTAAACCATGGGGGAACTATGCTCGATAGTGGGTTTATTTTTTAACAAGCTTAAAACATGGGGGAACTATGCTCGATGTCAATTTCATTTTTACACAAGCTTGAAATGACAAAATTATGCTTGAATTGGTGGTCAAAGATGTTCAATTCACTCTTTAGCACATCAGATTCTTTTGTCGGTCGTTCGACCTGCTCAATCACTCCATCAAATTGATTATAAATACATATATATGTATGAAAAATGAACTAAAACTAACATTTTACTTGAAGTACATGAATAGTAAACATAAAAAGTAGTTTTACCTTCCACTTTCATCATTTCATTTCAAATTCGTGATTTTGGAGCTCTGGAGTGGTTTTCCCCCTCAAATTTCATCAGACGATTTCGGGAGATTCGGTGGACTATTCTATTTCTGTCAAGACCAGGTAGGAGTTAACCCTGAGCTCTTCATGTTCATTCCATCTTTCGTTGATTCTGAGCAAGTTTTTACACATTTCTGGGCCCTTGGGGTTTGAATATCTCGTTCCCCAATCATCACACCTAGCCAGTATTGAAAGGTGTGTTTCGTACTGAGCTGCCACTGGCTAGTCAGTATGCATCCCACATTGCTCAAAGGTAGCGTGCGATGGGCGCAGAAGGGCATCTTTACACAGTGATTTTTCATCAAATTTTTCCCTGTTTTTGCTCAAATTTGGATCCTAACTCATCTTTTGTTTACATTTCAGATTTTTGTTGGATCAAGGTGGTTGTCACATGGCATGAATGTAAACATGAAGAGGAGGACATGATTGCTTTACATGACCAGGGCACAGTTACTGCACTAAGAAACTGTGGGTTGTTGAAGTTCTTCCGCATATCCAGCATGAGGCAACAAATCAGTTTGTTGTAGTATTTTCTCAATGCTTGGGATCCAATTGACCAGGTATTCTAGATTAGAGGTAAATCTATTCCATTGACAGTCGAGAACATCTACCTTCTGATGGGATTGTCGAGGCATGGTTCCCCTATTTCACTTTCAGGATTCGCTCAAGGGGGTGAATCCGTGAAAGATTACATTAATGAATTCTGCATGGATGAATCTCAACCCAGTAGAGATGGCAAGAACAATATTTGAGATGTCACTGATCAGCCCTTGAGGACCATTTTATTTACCTTTTATAGATTAGTTGGAAGCGTGGCCCTTCATTTGGTGAACAGATCTTATATGCAGTATGTCCTAGAATGCCTAGAACCGAAGGTGTTCAGTTGTTGTGAGGTGATACTTCCTATCATAAAATAACAACTATCCAAAGTAAAGAATGGAAGGACCAAGAATTTTGGCTACAGATCCATATTAACTACTTTTGCTTTGGAGAGGATTCCATTGATGTAGCCTCAGAACATTTAATTGGGATTGCCAGCGCCGAGGGAACCACCGATGAATAGGTCGGTCAATCTTATGCCCAGACATGCGGGTCAATCACAAATTTCCTTCTTTGATGCCTTTTTTGAGTGGTTCCACCGTCAGGAGATGGTATTTGTGGAGTATCCACACGTTTGTATGGAATTTCGAGGCGACCCAGATTTGGCATTACCGGCTGGCGAGCAGTGGAGTGCCATAGATAAAATGATTCAACCACATCTTTGTTTATCAATTTTATAATGTTTTTGTTCTTTTTAATGTTACCAAGGCTAATCAAACTTATATGTGTCTGCAGATATTGGACTAGTGCGATCAGTGGCACGCCCACGGGCAACAGATGATGCTCCAGCAGGAGAAGCTTGTACGGAAGGCCGTCCTTTAGGATCTAGACATATAAGAGACCCTGGTAGTGCTGCAGGATCAGATCAAGGGCCTCAGTCTTGGTATTCAGGATGTTAGGACTGATGAGTTCCCTTTGAGTTTACAGCACCATACTACTGGCGTGCCGAGTCAATGGACTAGGCTCCTATGCATGATGGCACAGGCAATGACATGTTATCACCAACATCATTAGTCTAGGATGCTTTTCTGCATTCATTTTGAGTTTCTTGGTCAGATGACCAATTTTTTCTTGGACACAAAACATTTTGTAAAAACTATAAATAGCTATATATTTTTTATTTTCGGAGTTTTATTTTGGTTAAGTTATGCAATCCTGATGCAAATGTTGATGTAAAATGATCTCTTTACAAATGCCGCAAATGTCTATCTAACACATAGTTTTCTAATGAATCAGTAAATGTGTTTAAGTTTATCGAAATGTGTTGATATTGAATGGAATCAAAATGTCTTTCCAAAATCCTGACTCTTAGGAACATGTGATAAATAGATGAGTTCCAAATGGAATAAACGCCAGTATGCTGTAGAATGACGAGTTGCGAATCTAGCCTGACAACGAGTTGGCGTATGCCATGCGAAATGACATCAGAGAGAATTTAAACCAACGCGCTATACTCAGCGATGTTTTTCATCGACCAATCAATACAATTCCCCCTGAAACTCACTAACTTGCTGCTTGGAGTGAAAATGGCCCAGGCTGCAGAAGATAGGTTTTACGTACTACGAATAGCTCCACCGGCATACCCAACAAATGGTTCCAAAGAGTCTGACATCTGCAACAAATGTGAAGTGGATGACAACTCTAAAAGAAAAATAAAAATGCAATAAAATCATATATACAAAATTTACTATACTTAGTCGAGCATGGTAACGTTTAAGATACAACCCGTTTCAGGGCTGCGACATTGGAATCCCATCACAATCGACCAGCTCATAGGCTCCTTTCGTCATTACTCATTTAAAAATGTAGGGGCCCATCCATAATTTTTTGAATTTACCTACTCCTAATTTGTCATAGTCCTGATCGTAAAGCAAGACCAGGTCACCTTTTGAGAAGACACGAGGCTTGAAAATTTTGTCATATTGCGCCTTGACACATTTCTTATGTGCTTCATTAGCCAGTGCAGCGTCATGATGGGTTTCATCCAAGTGGATTAGTTCCAAGAAACGAGCCTCTTCTTCCGAATTTTCGGGAAGTAGATCAATTGCAAACTTGAGGGATGAGATTTCGTACTGAATTGGTAAGACAACTTCCATAGCATAAACTGATTGAAAGAGTGTGAATCTGGTCACATTTCTCACTGAATTTCTATATGCCCATAGAGTTGAGTACAGGATTAAATGCCAATTCTGTTTTTGGACTCCAATCATTCTCTCCAGCATGCGCTTAAGGACATTGTTGATTGCTTCAACCTGTCCGTTAGCCTGTGGATAATATGGAGTAGAACTATCATGGGACAGTCGTAATTTGACAGTTAATTCGATCATCATGTGATTGCGAAAATGCAACCCATGATTTGTGACTATAGCTTGTGGTACACCAAATCTAGAAACTACATGGTTAAAAAATAAAATAGAATCCATTTCATCGTTGTTGCTTAATCTAGGCATCACCTCTACCCATTTTGTAAAATAGTTGGCAATGACTATAATATACCCATGACCCTCAGCCGAGGTGGGGTTACATGTCATGAAATCAATGCCCCATTTAGCAAATGGCCCAACAACAACTACTAGATGCAGTGGTATAGGTGGTAATCTGGTTTTGCGATCAAACATTCGACAAGCATGGCAAATTTTGACCGCAATTACGCAATCTTTGAATATAATGGGCCAAAAGTAACCAGCTCATAAGATCTTTTGTGCAGTAGCATAACCAGATAGATGCCCCCCACAAGCAGCTGAATGCCAATCATTCAAAAGTTAGGGTTTGGAGATAGACTAGTATATCCCCATACCACGGATCACTTTACGATATCAGAAATAGAGTCTCATCCACGATTGATGCTTTGGATGTTAAATCGTTGGATGATGCGGGAAGGTCACAAAGTAATTATGCAAAGATGAGAGATTTCTTTAATTTGGATTTGGTGAATTCCAAATCAAATTCCTGCAAATGGTTATCCATTTGGAATATGTGCTCCCTAGTAATTGATGTGACAGAATGTAGGTCACAGAGTTGCAATCTGACACAATGGTAGTCTTGCGAAAGAGAACATAGTGTCAAAATATCTGTACTACTTGAACGACTGCTAAAGCCAACTTTTCAACATAAGAGTATTTTCTTTCTATATCATTAATATTGCGACTTAAATAATATATAGGATGTTTTGTTCCATTAACTTCTTGCACTAAAACCATGGAAATGGTTGTATCTGCAGTGACGAGATACAAGTTAAAGTCTTTTTGATAGTGAGAAGCATACATTAATGATGCTTTTATCAGGGAATATTTTAAAGCATCAAAGGAAGCTTTTGCGACCTGATCCCAGTGGAAGGGTACTCCTTTTTTCAAAAGACATGTATAACCTTTAGTGAGTACAGCATAATGTGCAATGAACCTCCTCAGAAAGTTAGCTTTCCCTTGGAGTCTCTGAATATAAAGTAAATTTGAAGGTGGAGACATGTCAAGGATTTCCTTAACTTTAAATGGGTCGAGTCAAATTCTGTCCTAAGAAACTACTAAACCAAGTAATCAACCAGAACCAACACAAAACACACACTTGTGCAGATTGAGTCGTATCTTGTAGTGTCAGCAAGGTAGAAATGTGGCTCTCAAATGTTATGGATGATCAGTCCGCTTTCGTGAATGAGTCAGTAGATCGTTGAGATACGGTTGAACGATGTGTTTGATGTCATGGAAGGCGTAACTCATTGCCCTCTGAAAAATTTCCCCTGCGTTCTTCAAACCGAAAGGTAATTTATGATACGCAAAGGTGCCCCATGGACATATAAATGCAGTCTTCAACTGGTCTTGTGGGCGGATATTGATTTGATTGTATCCAGAAAATCCATCCATGAATGAAAAGATTTCGCATCTGGCACATTGATCAATTATCTAGTCGATGAAGGGTGTAAGGTAGTTGTCCTTTGGACATGCTTGATTTACATCCCTATAATTGATGCACACTCTAATGTTCCTTTTTTTTTCATTATAGGAACAATATTCGGTACCCAATCAGTGAGAGGAATGGGGTAAATGAAACCAGCATGCAAAAATTTTTCAACTTTTGCTTTAATGGCAACAACTTTCTTTGGATGGACAGGTCGAAGTCGTTGGCATACTAGTTTGACATCTGGACACATCTTGACTTCATGTTCAGCAATTCTCGAGTCAATGCCTGACATTTCTTCATACGACCATGCAAAGACATCCCTCAATTCGTGAAAGAGAGTGCAGTAAATTTCGAGTTCTAATGGAGAACAAGATTTTCCAACGTGAATATTCTCTACAACATTAGGTTTGGTTGAGATATTAATGGCGATAGTTTCTTCAATATTGGATAGATTTCGCTCAGAATCCACTATATTTACAATATTTAATAAAAAATCAAAAACTGAAGGATGATTAAGGTCGCTTGAATAATATTCATTGTTAACTTGAAGGTGGTAACGAGACCAAGGATCGGAAGAGGTACCATACTCTAAAGACCTATCTATCCAAACACTCATTGAGTGTTAATTTGCGTTTGCTGCCCAGGCCCAGAAAATTGATTGCTACAAATATTCTATGGGGCTTGGTGGAAACACCTCGTGGTGATCCACACTATCAAAATGATCAGAGTTCTTCCTTATCTCAAATGATGTAGAAGATATCATATGACAGGTTTCCACTGTGGCCACTTCCGCAAGACTAATTGGAGGCGGAAGGGCAAAAGTACCCATTAAGGAAGGGTCTTTTAGGAGACCTGCTCCAACATTTTGAAGTGATTGAGAACTTCCATGGATCAATGGAATTCTTCCAGTCGCTTCTGAATTGTTTGGAAAAAAGGTTAGCTAGTCAACGATTGTGATTCCACCTTGGAAGGGAAATGCAATCTTTCTAAAATATGTTGACACAATGGTAGCCATAGCATAAATCTAGGGCCTTCCCAATAAGATATTGTAATAAAGGTTTCCATCAATAACCTCAACCTCAATTTCTACTGTCTTGCCCCCCAGTTCAACTTGTAAGTTACTTAAAATCCCATACGGAGTGTATGTTCTTCCATAGAATGTTTTTAATGTCGTTGATGATCATGACAAGGGTGGTGATCCAAGAGTTTTCCAGCAACTCATTGACATAATATAGGTAGATGCCCCTTCGTCAATGATTGTTAAATGAACAATTTTATTGAGGGATTTTACCTATATAAGGAAAGTGAGTTGAGCCGGTAACTGAGGTGTATACCCTTTATGATTACAGGCCACAAGATTGGAATTCGCTGGATCAATCCCACCTATTGTTGATAAAAAAGGCTGCTTTTGGGAGGGGCAATTCTGCAGTACCTCAAGTGTCGACATAGAAGATGGCGATTGAGCTAAATCCTCCAATATATTAAAATTTTGTGCAGCTCGACCATGAGGATTAAATGCCAATTTATGTACGACTCCTTTTGGCGGCTTTATGGTTCATTCAGGAATAATGGGTGGAACAACTTCTGTCGAAGTCGTTGTCGAATTTTTAGGTTGATCTGTAGCTTGTCTGTTTGACGACGATGGATTCCCATAATCTTTATTCCTTGTCGATATCAAAGCATCATTTTGTTGTTTTGAGATGGATAACATAAGCACTTGGGACGTGGAAGCATGATCGATAGCAACTAGATTAGTTTCTGGGTTCGGAAACGGATTAGTCACACTGCTAAGGCACTTGAAGTCTTTAAAAATTTCTTAACCTCAACTCGATGTGGACAATCTCTCGTATAATGCTCCTCGTTACATATCAAACATGGAAAACGAGGAGGAGGTTTCTTTTGCTTGGTAAGGCTCTCATAAGCATTTTTAGGAGTTGGATTCTCCTGTTTATTCTTATTATTTTTCCCTTTCTTCTTGCCCCCTGGTCGCTTTGGATTCTTACCTTTGTTAGATGACATGGAATTAATCTCTGAGTCAAGAAGTTTGTCATTTGCATTCTGACTAGAAATTGCAAGAGATTTACCAGATGAAGCCTTTGCAGTTTGTGTGCTTGAGGCACTGATCACACTATCACTGGCATGAGAATCCCTATTTGATTTAGGAGGAGGTGGAACGGAAAATTCTGGTCTTGGAGCATCAAGAATTTTGTCATAGAGTGTGGCAGACTGAGTATAGATCAAGTCTAAATATTGGGCATGAGAAATGACTTGCTCTTCAATGACAACTCCTCCTTTCACCACATCCTCGGTGATAGATGGCAATAAGGACTTAATAAACCACTCAGCTAAAATATGATCAAGAACATATGTCTTTACCATTCGACGACAACGTCGCCAGTCATGAATATGATCAGATATGTGAGTGGCCATGGTCTGTTTAAAAATGGTAAGGAGTTATGTTCCCGTTTTTTACCTAATGGGTAACTAAAAGTGGGTTAAAAAAGTAGTGGCAAGGGAGTTGACATTTTCAAATGAAGCTCTAGGAAATTCAATATACAATTTCGCTGCAGGACCAATTAGCATTCTCTGAAAAAGGAAAAGCCTAATCGAATCATCATTGAAGGTGTTATATGAGCACCACAAATGAAAATACATTACGTGATTCGATGGATCTTCACCTGGATTTCCATTGAATTTAGGAATATGGGAGGGAAGTTTATGACGAATCTCTAGCCACCAAGGGGCATATGCAATTTGATCATTCATCAGTCGGTTCAAATCTGGTAATTCTAGAGTTGCTACAAAAGGCAATTGTTGATTCAGGTTAGGTGAAGCATACCTAGGATAAGATGGAATCGCCTGAGCGGTAGGTCTTTGCATACCAGCATAATGTATCTGATGCGAGTAACTTTGATAAGGTTGTTGGACATAACCAGTATAGTGTGGTTGTTGATAACCATTTTGAAAATGTGGCTGTCCATTACCTAAAAAACCTTGCTCAAGTCCTCGGTAGGTTTGATATTGACCAAGCCCAAACTGAGGTTGGGTTTGCTAGAATTTTGGTTGTTGGTATTGTACCAGCCATGGTTGTTGGACCATTTGTTGTTTCCTAATACTGGAAGATTGACCAAGATGCAGAGTGATAATACCTGTTTGAGCCTGAGTCGTTCCAGGTAAGGAAGCACTAACCTGAGGTTGTGATTGAGTCGTAGAGGCAAGAGGCTATTGTATTGCAACCTGAGACACTTGAGGTTGATACACAACAAGCATTGCTTGTACTTGTGACACAATCATAATGGTAGGAGTAGTGGGAATATTCGACACAAGTTGGATGGTTGCATTGAATATACAACCCTTGGTTGTTGTGGTAATATTGGCACCCAACCATTGGATGTAATTCCAGTTTGACATGAATTTTGTTGTAAACTATCATATGGTTGTTCCCTAGGAGGGAATAATGAAAAGGCATACTGCCCTCCATATGGTGGCAGTCTAGTGTTCAAAGGATATATCGGTCTTTGAATACTGGTCTGCCCAAATTGATACTGGCATGCAGGATCTATTCGATGAGTTTCAACATAAGAAATACTAGACATGACTCCGGATGAATAAATAGGAGCAGACCATGTTGCTGAAGCAGCCTCTAAGTGGACTTCCTCTAGTGTTTGATAACTAGCTAGAACAGATGGTGTACCAACATTGTAGGAATGGTAGCAGGAAGTTCTGTCATAGCTGTATCAAATGACACAGTCCCAGATGTTGATGGTTGCTCATACATGTTTAGTCTATCCAAAAGATTTCCTAGCGATTCGAGAGGAACTTGTGATGAAGGATGATTAAAAGAACCAAACTCAAGAGAAGAATGATACAAATGAATCCCAGTTCTGAAATGTAGCAGGGTACTAGATGGAGGATCCTCTATTATCTCCTCTATAGCAATCAGACTAGGTGGAAGACGTAGACCATCAGGTCCGTAAAATATATTTGGAGCCGAAGAAGGTATAGTTTCTGCAGTGACAGATAGTGGAGGGGTGACACCTTCTGAATTCTGGAACTCAACTTCCAGATGTTCAGGTAAGTGAACTTCAGACTCTAGATCAACTCTAGATGGAGCTATTTCAGGTGTAGAAGTGTCTACCGTTACACTAGGATGAGTTCTAATGTCCTCTTGTAACTACAGAACTTATTCTCTAAAGGCAGATTTACTATAAATGATCGGAGTAACTGTAGTCTCTGACAATGTTGAAACAAAAGTTTCAAATAAACCAAATGAATTGGACTTATCTAAACAAGACCGTTTTCTGGGAATGGCTTCGTTTCCGAAGTCAAAGATGGATGACTCACTAGTCTCTGCAAACGACGGGGTTTTGATTGACTTTCTTCCATGATTGCGGATTACTTGATTAACTCAAAATAAAGGGGAAAAAATGATGTTATTCCAAATTCAATTAATTTTAATGATTCTTTCACACAACTTTGTTTTTTTAGTTTTTAAGAGTCTAGAAAAAGCTAAAGATGTCTCTACTCCCCTTCAACTTTTAATGAGCATGAAGTGACAAGTGCTCAGATGGACCTTTTATTTTAAAGAGTAAAAAAGGAACGAAAGTGACTACTTTGGAAAATCTAGATAGACGGATTACCAAACCAATCGCAAAACTACAATATACACCTTGGTGATAAATTAAAGAGAAATTACCAAGGACTTATGTATGACAGTCAATCTTCCTGAATGTTGTGTTCACCGCATTGTGATCGATAGGGCGACAGACACGACTTGCTATGGATAAAGGATATAAGCCTATTGTGGTCTCCCAATATATACGTGACGGTATGGGGAGCACAAGTCTGTGCTAGCACTTGTCGTATCAAGGAGGAGGAATCACCCAACCTTTGATGAAAACGATAGTTACTAGTTTTTACGATGCCAGAACACATCTCTAGCCTAGACCTCTAGATGTGTTGCACTAAGTTCCAAAGCGTTGTTAGGTTCATTGAGATTTATTTTAGAATTGATCTTGTTTAAAGTTTTCCTTTCAATGGTTCACCACATGATGTTGATTTAAAATTCCTAAAATGCAATCTACAATGATAAACACTCGTTGTTTATTTTGAGCAATGAAAATCCTAGCTACTAGGGAAAGAAGATTACAATTCTTTCAAACAAAGAGAAAAGAGCACACACTAGTGCATTTTCCTAAATCATTTTTCGCACACAAACTAAATTCAAATGCAAATTCATATATTTTTTTTCATTACCCTTAATGTGAGAAATGCCAAAAATGAAAACTAAGTGTAGCAAAGATTTGAAATATTTTACTCAAAGCGACATTTTCGATAATTTCTTTTTCAAAATAGAAAGGAAGACTAAACGAAACTTTTCAACTTCGAATAGAAATTTCTTTCGACACTTCGAATATCAATTAATCAAATCAAATACATGACAAAAATTTCAATCAACTATCTAGGGAAGGAAGAATCCACGACACTTCTCTTTTTGACACAAAACGACAGTTACGACACTTTTTATACCAAAACGACAGATCGATTTAAGCAACGTTTCAGGAAAGGATTGTAAATGATGGAAAAATACATAAAAAAATTTACTAATCCTCATCAATGGAGGCTAATCTATGTGATGCAAGCATGCTTCAATAAGGAAGTATTGTTCAAGAGCAGCAAAACAATTGAACAAGGACAAAAAACCCCAAAGTTCTAGAATTGAAATAGGTTTAGTCAGTCATCACACCTGGGCTTCACAGAAACAAGTATGCACCACACTTTACAGACTCGGGAGGTACGATGCATACTGGGTCACAGTGAGAGACAATGGGATGGGCTAGGGATCACAACTGAAGTGGGTTCTTGCTCAAATTTGCAGCTGATTTCAGTGAGTTAAGCTGAGCTATGATGGACAGTAAAGAGAAAAGTATCGGGGAATGATCTTGATAAGTTACTGAGCTACCAAAAGGGCATATAGAATGCTTGTAATTCAAATGTTTAATTAAACTAAACCAGATATTGACTAAAGCAATATTCATTTACTATGAAATTGCAGAGCAAGAGCAGTTCAAAGGCTACCTGGCTGACTTCAGGCTCTGTCTATAGTTTATAAAATAAACAACAACAACAACAAACAAGCATCTATTCACTCCCCAGTGGAGTCACCATTTTGTTTCTAGGAAAACTAGTGTCTTTTCAATCGACTAGCCCTCTAGGTTTGGCAGCTACCCTAGAAACAATAGTTTAAAGTAATTCAATGATTTCTTCTATGCGCAATAGATAAGAGAATGATGAGAGGACCATCCTGGAACTTCAGCTTAATCCTTTGCTTGATCTTTCTCCCCCTTGACAGAGATTGCAACTCCTCTCCATACTTATCCCGCTTGAAGAGTACTTGTAGAAACACAGTAGCAAAGAACCATCAAAGCATCTATTCTATTGTAACATAAACACTACAGAATCAGATAGATATTGAACATACAATAGTATTTACAAATAATAGCATTCACAATTGCATAATCATATAGAAGAAAGTTGAAGAATTTTATTAAATAGAAGGGAGAATTACAACCCAGTTGTCTGATCTAGCATCATCCTCCCAGTAGCAATCCCTCTTCACCTCATGAAATAGCAAGATCACACCAACAATACAATGCTCTTATATCAAATACAAACTATCAACACTTCTTGCAATTCACAATATTCCAGCGCCCTGGATCTCTTAGATGAGGGATCCATTTATAGATGTGTGCAAGGGTGTGAGTCATCTCTGGGGTTTTGATTAGTGTCATTCCACTTGGACATTTCTTGGATCTCTTACTCATCCCTGGGCGAATTTAGAGAGGCAAGTGTCATAAGAGAACTTTCTAGAAGATTCCATGAGCATCCACTTAGAAAACTGTCTGGTACATTTGTCCATTCTCACCCATCGCACCCTTTAGAAGGCCTAACCAGTATGCATCGCACCTGAGCAGTGTACCACTCAGTATGCATCGCACCTGGCCAGTGTAACAACCAGTATGGTTCAGTTTGGGCCATTTCTGGATGGTTTTTCGGGTGGAACTTTTGGGAAACGATGTAATCAAATGACCATGTTCCTTTAGGGTATGAAATATCTCTTTTAGGGGTTGATGAGCCCTAGTTTATCGACATATAAGATTGGGGTTGAAGTGCCCAAATATGTCTATAACACTAGGTTATGAGTTTTGCAAACATGGGAACCATGATAGTATAAAAGTATTTTTAGAAGAAAAAAAAATCTAAGTGAAATGGGTAGCATATCTCACTTGTGGTGACTGCAATTGCATATATATATATATATATATATATAGAGAGAGAGAGAGAGAGAGAGAGAGAGAGAGAGAGAGAGAGAGAGATATGTGTATGGAATTGGATTTATCCTCTAAAGTAGGAAATCTTGAATTCACCAACCAATTTCTAGGTCATGCATGTGAAATTCCATGCACACCATTTGTGATGTCATGCTTGTGCTTGCGAATAGAACTATCAATCCTTGAATGCTTTAAATCACCGTCCAAGTCCCCATAGTTTTCCATTTTGGGGTAGAAGCAATACTAATGGAATTAATGTTGGCCAAAGATTTGATAGATTACAGGCACATTCAATCTATTATGTTCATTAAAATAAGGCATCATAAAGTGAAATTACTCCATGATTAATCTACAATAATTAATTATTTACCTACACTCTACCTGAAGAGAATTAGAGTGCTATTAGGATTGAATAAGGCATTTCGGTATTCAGAAAGACGCCATTGTTAGTTCATTTGGTACAGTCAAGTGTCAGAGAAAGAGGAATGAGAATGGAAATACAGGAGGTGGAACTAGAGTAGAGTGACCCTCTTTGAGAGGTGGAAAGAGAGACTCTCTTCCAGGACAAACAATCTAATTTCGCTAATCATTTTCTCATTAAGTTAATTCATGTGCTTGTTTTAAATTTGTAGGTTCTAAGTTTTGTAAATATGGGAACCACGATAATATAAAATTCCTTTAAGAAAAAAAGCAATTTAAGAAAAATGTACCACGCCTCACCTTTGGTGATTGCAATTACATAATTTTTTTTTTTTGAATAGGAGTTATCCTATAAAGTAGAGAACCTTGAATTCACGAACTAATTTGTAGGCTTTTCCTATGAAATCCCAAGCACATCGTGTGTGGTCTCTAGATTGCGCTTGCAAATAAAACTATCAACCCTTGAATCCTTTAAATCACCATCCAAGTCGCCATATTTTTCCGTTTTGGGGGTAAACGAAACACCAATGGCATTTATTTTGGCTAAATATTTGATAGATTAAAGACACATCCAATCCATTAGATTGATTAAAAGAACGCGACACAAAACCAACATTACTCCATGGTTAATCTACAAGAATTAAATATTTCCTTACACTCTAGTTGCAGCGCCATCACATCTTTCTGTCATTCTTTGATGTTTCTAAATCTTTTTGTTCCCTCTTTTACAATATCATAATATAGTATAATCATATAAATAATAAAAATCTTATATTAGTATATAATATATTATATAATATATTATATTAATATATATATTATATATATTATATTATATATATATATATATATATTAAATCCCAATAAAACTTATAATTTTTATATAAGTTAACTTAAGAAACCATGAAAAATGAAATTATCTCAAGAGATTTAGAGAAATTAGAACATTTTTTTTTCATTTATGGATTGGATTTAAAAACTTTAACAACATTCACTTTCCCATGAATTCCATGATAATTTGTCGGTGGTGCCAGGTTGTCAAAAATACTTTATATATTATAATATATTCAAAATTTTGTTATTAATTTTTATAGTAAATTTTATTATTATAAATTGATATTAAAAAACATTTTAAATATAAAAAATATTATGTATAATAATTAATTTTTTATTATTATTAAATTGATTTTAAAATATTTAAATATAAAAGATATAATATTTATTATATATTCTTCTAGATTTTTTTTCAAACTCAATAAACTTAATTTTATCTCACATTGGATGCTTTTCTGATTTATGATATAATCCAAGATCTTCCGGAGAAAGCACATAGAAAACTAAAGGTGGACATGTTTTGAATCTCTATCTAAGTTCATCATGAGGCCATGGATGAGGAGCAAGATCAACACACTAATTTATACTAGAGATGCAATAGCAAATTTCCAACGGTAAAAAAAAAAAAAACTATAAATAAAATGATTCGTTAAGGGATTAAAAACCATTTATTTATTAGTTATGTTTGGATTTAATTTTCGTTATGTTTGGATTTTATTTTAATTTGTTTAATTCCTATTTTCAAAAATTAAAAATTACTATAGACTGAATATAATTTTTTTAGATTCAAATATCATATCAATTAAAATTATATTAAATACAAATAATGATTTATTAACTTCCATCCATTATCACTATTAAGAGCCTTCTCTTTTCAATCTTGATGGCTTCGCTTAATTTTCAAAGATGGAAATGATCAACCCTCTCGATGACCTTAGAATCCTCTAAGGAAATATGGTGTTTCATTAATTGTGCATGTTTTTCTAGAGTAGAGGAGTGAGTCCCACAGTACTTAATGTCCGTTGTGTGCTCGTGAATCCTCTGAGAAATGGAACGACCAATCTCTTCAATGTAGGGGGTTCCATAAGAACATGGAATTAAATAAACACCCTTCATACTTTTGGGATCAATAGGGTCTCTAACGAATTTTAAAGAGTCATTAATGGTTTTTAAAGTTTTAAAGGTGGATCCAATCTTTGTTTCTTCATAATCCTAGCAATATTGTGAGTCGTCCCTTGGATAAAGCAAAGCTAGATACTAGAGGCCACCTCAACCTCTTTCTTAGTTCTATGTCCCTCACTAGCTTTAAAAAAGCCCCGGAAACATTGGAACTTATTATAACCATTCATCTGGAAGAAATTTAAGAGTTGAGTTTTCTTAACAGTTAGATGGTCTTCATCGGAAACCCTTAAAGCCTTAGTAGCTAGAGCGTTGAGAAAGCCTAGTTTGTTCTTGGAAAGTGATGAGATTGAGCATGAAGATACTGTTCTGTGTCGCTTTTCTTGTGAAAAACTGGTGGGAGAAAAGACCATCATCTTTCTTTGAGACAAGCACATCAAGGAAGGGTAAGCTTCCATTAACCTCACATTCCATGCTAAATTTAATCGAATCGGATTGGTTATTGAGATGCTCAAAAAATGATACCAATTTTTCCTGACCTGGGGGTCATAAGTTGAAGGTATCATCAACAAACCTTTTCCAATTTTTTGGTTTAAATCGAGTCAAAGCTAAACCTGTTGATTCGAAATCCTCCATAAAAATGTTAGCAACCACACAAGAGAGGGGGGAACCCATCGCTACCCCGCATGTTTTCTCATAGAGTTCGCCTTTGAAAGTAAAGAAGGTCTAGGTAAGGAAAATCTTTACAAACGTAAAGAGAAACAACATCAAAACTAACCATAAAATCTTCAGATTCAAATTTTGATTTTATTTTGAATTTTGTTTTTTTATTGTATTTATTGGTTTTCATTAATTATATTGATTATGATATAATTTTCCTTATTATCAAATAGGTATAATTTTATGGTGGTTTTATTAATAATATCAGTACTATAAAAATTTCCTTCTTATTAAATAGATATAACTTACAATAAATTATTATTTATATTTAATATAATTTGAATTTATAAGATATTTGAAACTAAAAAAATTATAATGAGTCTAATAATTTTTGAATTTTGAAAATAGAAACTAAACCAATTAAAATTAAATACAAACCTAACTAGTAAAGAAATCGTATTTAGTCTGTAATAATTTCTGAATTTTGAAAATAGAAACTAAACACATTAAAATTAAATCCAAACATAACTAATAAATAAATTGCTTTGACCGTTGGGAAATTTATTGTTGCATTTCTCGCATAAATTAGTGGTAGGTTTATCTCGTGTCTCATCCATGTCGTGATGAGGAACCTTGATAGAAGTTTGTTGTTGCATTTCTCGTATAAATTAGTGGTAGGTTTATCTCGTGTCTCATGACATGTCGTGATGAGGAACTTTGATAGAAGTTTGAAACGGGACGACCATTAGTGTTCTATGTGATTTTTTGGCTTATAACTTAATTTTATGATAAATTTATTTCAAAACCAATGAAAAATCAAAATATCTCAAAATTTAGTGATTTAAATTTTTGTTTTTTATTTAGGATGAGATTTATAAAACTTTAAATGAAAACACACTTCCTATCTAATTTTATAGATTTCTTTTTTCAAAACCCACTAAAACTTAATTTTATGATAAATTAATTTAAAAACCAAAATATCTCAAAATTTAGAGATTAGAATCTTTCCTTTTTTTTATTTAAGAAGAGATTTAGAAAACTTTAAAGGACAACACGCTTCCTAGATAATTCCATGACGGTTTCAAGTGTCACCTCTCAATTTTTATTTGAAGAAAGGAGGACTAAAATACATAAACCTTATTGGTCAACACTACCCAACCAAACCAATCATATATTTTATAGATTTTTAAAACTTAATTTTATGATAAATTGATTTAAGAACCAATGAAAATTAAAATATCTCAAAATTTATTGATTTCAAATCTTTTTCTTTTCATTTAGGATGGAACTTAGAAAACTATAAAGGACAACCCACTTTCTAGCTAATTTTATAGTGTTATTTTGCAAAGCCCAATAAAACTTAATTTTATGATAAATTAATTTAAAAAGCAATGAAAAATCAAAGTATCTCAAACTTTAGAGATTAAAATCTTTTGTTTCTCATTTAGGATGAGATTTAGAAAACTTTAAAGGACAACATGCTTCCTATCTAATTTCATGACAGTTGTAGTGCCAAGTATCAATTTTTATTTCGAAGAAGGAGGATGAAAATACACAAATCTTATTGGTCAAATCTACCCAACCAAACGCCTCATGGAAAAACCTATTTACCTAATTCTATAAAAAATTAACAAAAGTACGCTGACAATGATGATACTATTGGAATATTATTTTTTCATTTAGTATAAGATTTAAAAAACTTTAAAGTACAACACACTTTTTAGCTAATTCCATGACTATTGTAATGCCAAGTGTCACTTCTCAAATTTTATTTGGAGTAAATAATATATATATATATATATATATATATATATATATATATATCATATTAATTTATATATTATTAAATGTACATGGATCAAATTTTAAACACGTCAGAGAAGCAGTGAGAAAATTTTACCAGTAAAAAAAAATTAAAAATTGATTTTTGTCATTTAAAAGAAGGGCTGTCAAATTGTCACCTTTTTTTTAAATTTCATTTTTTCTCAAATTAGAATTTTAAGAATGTTGAATTTGTAAATTTCTTTTCATGTTAAAACTTAAATCCCATTTCAAAAACAACAGTTTCCTTTTGAGTTGTTTTTTCTTATTTCAGAAACTCCCATTTCAAAAAGAATAGTTTGCTTTTGAGTTGTTTTTTCTAATTGTGCATATGATGCAAGTTCTTATTAATTATTATGTCACAATTACCTTTTGATACCATTACATTTGGCAGTTTCTGAGTTGCTCCCGTTTCAAAAACAATAGTTTCTTTTTGAGTTGTTTTTTCTAATTGTGCATATGATGGAAGTTCTTATTAATTGTTATGTCACAATTACCATTTGATACCATAATTTACATTTGGTAGTTTCAATTGAGAGCGACTAGATGTCAATATGGGCCATGTATTAGGTCTGTAATTTCATTGGGTTGTGCTTGAAGGCTACCCAAAGCAAGGTTTGACGAGGATTTAAGCTGGAGATGAACATAGATTCATCATTCAGTTAACGCCTGTCAAGCAAAGTTTAAGCACGATTTATGCTTGGAGAGGAGGGCATTCAACAGGCTTCCTAATATACTGGACTTGATTTGTTTGAGGATTCCCAATTCCTGGTATGTTTTCATATTAAAAAATGAGATACGAAAAACATATACACCTTTGTACACACTTTCCTTGAATCCTAAACCTGTTTCGTATTTTACACACTTTCCTCGAATCCTAAACCTGTTTCGTATTTTATAGAATTTTTTCATTCTTGCAATAAACTTAAATTTGATTGAGCTACTTGTATATTGGCTTGAACGTTCTAGTCACAAAAATTTCCTACAAAATTAATCCTTATCTGAACTGGGGGAGGGATATAGGTCTCCTGGCTATCCATTAACCTTATGTGGTTAGATTTCTCAATCACACATGTGTAAGAGTAATGCATCTATTAATGCAACCTTTGACATAGATGTATATTTTTGTTTGTGAAAAAATAAAAAGAAATTTGAAAATAATTTACTATTGTCAATTGAATTGCTCCTTTTTTTTTATGCTTTTCATAATGGAAGCGCTACATGAATGTGTTGTGTGCCCTTCTAAATGAAATTAAGACTTACACTTCAAATTTAATCACTGTGTACCCCACCAAATCTATCACAAGAACACCTTCCATGTAATTATTAAAATCCAAAATGTATAGAAAATTAAGAAAAGTACGCCAGCAATGACGATGATGTTATTACAGCTAGCATTTAGAATTATGAGTTCGAACGGCCAGGATGTCGGGCTTGACAACCTGTGTTACAACTTGCGTTGTTCCGTACGCATTACGTGGTGCATTGAAATTCACTCATGCCCAGCTTTGAAAAGTTTGATTTACTGGTTGCTGTCACCCCGCAGGCATCTGGGTTAGAGAATACGGAATTAATGCGCTCTCCAGTAATTAATAGTTGTTCGGTAGGCTTTTACAATGAAGCTTACTGAAAGTGGTGAGTGCTGTTTATGCCACGTTCATCTTTTGGTCAATTTCTGGACAGAATTGAACGCTTTCTGGGCGGTATTTCTCATTAAAAAAAGTCGTGTGTCGCAATTACGTGAGCGGCCCAGTGCGTATAACACGCTATAAACGCATATCAAGGAAAAGTAAGCATTGAGACAGTGAAAAGCAAGCGAATACACGCTCTCTATGAAAGTCGAACATGACTGCTTGACTTGTACGTTGGGAGAATCAGAAGATTGCATGGTTCTCGCTTGCGGGACTGTTTGTTTCAGTCCTTGCGCACATTACTTGTCTCCAAACATTGCACACGTGACAACTAAAATTGTTGCGACTCGCAGATTCTTGATAGATCACAGGTTCCCTATGATCGCGGTCAATCGCTGGTCGCCGAAGGGGCTTCGTTGCAGTTACAGTGTCGAGAGGGTCTTCTTTTTCTATGTGGACATTAATTTGTATTTCTTATACAACTTGAAACAAAAAATTGCGTAAAGATTGAGGGCCAGGAGTAATTAATCCTCTCTATTACTAGCCTATAAGTTAGATTGTTGAAAGTTTGAAGGATTAATAAGTTTAAGGGGTTGGATAAAGATGAGATTGTTAACCGTTGGAAGGCTTGCATAAGTTTAAAGGATTAGAAGAGGCTCTTGGGGTAAGTGTGATTCATTTTTAGGAAAACCATATTAGTTGGTTCTAAAAGGGTCAACTAAAATTTTTAATATAATTTTTTTCTAAATATTTTAGATATTCAAGATATAGATGACAAAAACTTGATTCGAAAAATTAAATTGTTAAAAATTTAAAAACTTAAACCAAATTTAAACAGTTGGATAAAAATACAATTGAGATAATTGTGACCTCATTATTAGAATTTAAAGCCAGTTACCTAATTAGTTAAAGCTTATAAATGGTCTCAATTTTTTATTCACAAGCATACCAACAATTTAATAAATTTATTAAATAAAAATGTTAAAGTTTAATACTCTATTTCCGATATCTAATTCAACTAGCTCAATATATAGTTCCATTCATTTGAAGCTTAATATCTGACTTGAACAAATTTATATATTAAAAAAAAGTTTAAAACAAAACGATGTTTAATTTTTAATAAATTATTACTATACTATACGATAATTAGAAAAAAACATAAAATAAAATTTGTTATTCATAAAATTCATTTAACTTTATTAAACAAATAAATTTATATATTTAAAAAAACTTGAAACAAAGTTGTTTTCTATTATGGAAATTTTAATTTTTTAATAAGTTTGTTGCAATATTACAAGATAATATAGTGACTTGTCATTATTATCACATCTCTAAAATATTATAACTTGATATTATACTTTTTCCATATTTTTTTAATTATTTAATTTTAATTTTAAAAACATAAAATATATAATTATTTTTTTATAATAATGAAGTTGTTTTTAGTGTGATTTTTTTGATGTTTTTCAAATGGATTTTTCTTGTTTAATTTCTTTAAAATCTGACAGAAATTTATTGAGATCACAAGATTATGGGTAAATCTTGCACAATTGAAGTCCCCTAAGGGTTTTTCATGGTGCTGAATTCATATATAGAGTAAAAGAAACTAGTTTATATAACACAAATCAACATTTCACCTTAAAATTTTCACAACAACCCCATAATTAATTACTATTAAAAATATTATAAAATATCGAAACTAAACTCATTATATCCGCTAAATAAAATATTAATAATTGTATATATGAAATTCTTAAATTCATAGTATCTCCTTAATAATGAGAACTATTCCAAAATACAGACTCATTAAAATAATGACTATATAATCATTTGATTTTAATTGAATTTAGCGAACACCGTACCAAATCACCAATCCCTGACAGCTATTCCTGCCTGAATATTATTATTATTAGTTTTTTGAACAACAAGCTTAATTTTAGGTGAGAAAATGGGACAGCCAGCTTAATTTTCGGAGAAAGCCGAACAAGAGTACTTGCAGTCGCCCACATTCTTTCGTCGTGTATTCCTGTGAACAGCTAAAGTGACAGAGATAAAAAGAAGTCATTGTACAACGCTGCAATATTTGCCAGCCTTGCAGGAAAGCGAACTCTGCATTAATACAGAACATATGCCCTAACAAGCGACCTCCGGGCCGTTATATATCGAGTCATTCCCGGGCCTCGGGATCTCTGTGATCTTACAGAGTTTCATAAGATTTATTCTGCATAGTCAGCAGTTCATATGCTTATAGTCCTTTCCTATTTTTTTATACAAGTAAAGAACAATGCCATCCTTTTCTGATTACCATCAGGCTTTTCCAGACCACGTCGGGATTACCCGTCCGATCTTTGATTTTCATCCAGATAAAAAATTGCAGCACGATGTTGTTAACCATCTTCCTGACTGGCAAAATATGGAGTTTGCTCCGGGGGATGCACTGGCAATCTTTGATTCCTGCGAAGCAATCACAGCGCAGGACATTAACCTGTGGAACGGTGGGGGCGATGATTTGCTCTATTTGTATGAGTCAGCCATGGGATATTTGGGATTGCAGGAGATTATTAATCCCACTATATCTAGCAATGGGCAGGAAGCAGCCACAGCAACCTATGGTCCATCTGTCGGTGTTGATTATGTTGAACGGCCTCTGTATCCTGTACCAAAAAGCAAAGGGAAAGAAGATATAAAGGCCTACAATGCCAGTTATGTTCTGCATCATACTCCAGGCGATGGTAAGAATTGACTGACATAAAAGCTAGTGTTTTGATAGTTAATGAAAATCTAGGAATAAATCTTGTAATGCTGTGAACTGCCTATTGTCCCAGGTTCTAGTATAGAGGAACCCCTTGGTAAAAATAATACAGCTTATGGGAAGATGAAGAAGAGAAGAACGCATCCATGTCTTAGCAAGAGTGTCTTCAAGACAAACGGGCCAGTACGTTAGAAATAAATACTCCCACTTGTTTTTGGTTTCTGGCAGGTTTAATAGTGTTTACATATGGGAATAATGTACTTGTTTTAAATATTTGTTTGAATTTTTTAATGATTTTCTTTCTTCCGTTTTCTATAAAAAAAATTAGGCTTATATGCTCCTGTAATCTAAAACAATTGTATAAGAATTGTGTTTGAAAACTGCAACTTTATAGTTTATTGTATGCTATTTCAAATTATCTTTGAGTATTTGAAACTGCTATCGTAGTATGTTTTTCCTCCTTTGTCCATAGATTTCCATCCTTACAGTAGGTCTATTAAGCACAGATTCAACTTGACGGTGCAGTAATGTGAAAAATAAAACCCATAATTGGATTTCATATCAAGTTAATAATGTTACCGTTGGAACTCCACCATAGTATTTTGTATCACTTAATGGTAGCTGTATCATTACTATTTGAATTCATTCGCTAATTTTAGCTTATATTTGACTTCTGGTTTCAGAAATTGAAAAAGGACAGATGCCAATCTTGTGTTTCCAATGATCATGAAGAGAAATCTAACACTGAATTAGGTCCTATAAGGCGTGACCCTGTGGAATTGCATTCCAATATTGTCACTAAGGAACCAGAGGCCGAATCTGCAAAGGATTACATCCACGTAAGAGCAAGAAGAGGGGAGGCTACCGATCCTCATAGCCTGGCAGAAAGGGTAAAAATACACAAATAACACTAATGATTTACTCTTACAACAACTAACTATGCATAGTAACTTATCTCCCTTAAATCGCCGTGAAATGCAGGTTAGAAGGAAGAAAATCAGCGACCGTATGGATATTTTACAAAACCTTGTTCCAGGATGCAACAAGGTATAATCTTCTTGCTTGTCATCACTTAGAACTATAAAATATGGTTCATAAAGAGAGCAATCAGCGAGAGCCTTAGATCCTTAAAGTTAATGTCAGCTAACTTGTCCAATTTCTTCCATAGGGCTAACCAGCCAAAAATTATTTATATTCTAATGTTTAATTAATGATTAATATGATTTAGGCCATTGAAATAGACATTTTTATGTTGCGTGTGAAATGCCAGGTTACAAACAAGGTAGTTGTGTTGGAGGAAATCATCAACTATGTGCTGTCCTTGCAGATGCAAGTGGAGGTAAGAATAATACCAGCTAAATTTGTTTAGAATAAAGCAATAGACCAATATTTCATTTACTTGCTTGACTACATTAATATTTAGAAAGTTGTATTATGCAGATTCTTTCAATGAAGCTGGGCTCTGTGAATTCACATCATGCCTTGGACGATCAAGTCACTGACCACCCCTATAAAAATGTATGCCGACTGTGATCGTTCTTGTAGTTTCTCTTATTGATTGTTTTTTTAATTAAACTAAATAGGAAGCATAATTAGCGAAAATCTAATTAGTGATGTTTTGAAGCAGCTACTTCCAGTAGAAACTAAAAAAGATCCTATGATTGCCCACGGTACTATGCCCCACGACGTTGATCATACCCGTACAGTAGCGCAGCACCGAATGCCCGGAACATTTGTTTAACAGGGTCATACCCCACGATGTTAGCCGAAGTTACAACAGGAGCGTTAGGGCATGGTATCCTTAACCGGATCAACGACAGGAAGTCTTTTTGCAGCTACACGCCTCTGAATAGCACATCAGGTCGCCTTATAGATTTTAATAAATAATTTACAAGGACATTCAACAATTAGGTTGCTACACACATTGTCAGACTGTCAGTCAAAGATGTGCTTGAGCTCAAAGACTGGTCTTTTTCACATGTAAAATAGAGAGCTTAGAAGCTACTCATGGTAGTTGGTAGGAAGATTTGTCCTTAAGCTGAGTAATGGTTGAAAACCTTCCACTAGTGTCAGTCACTGTAGAATAAATGCGATTCCACTAGTGTCACTCATTGTAGAATAAATATTCACATGTGGATTATTGCATTCAGTCTTTACACTGGGAGAAATTCGCAAACATTTTGATTGGCTAAAAAGACAAAATTCTTGTAAATTTTCTTTATTGTCATGTGCCAATAACTTTCCTTACCATGGGACATTGGATTAAAATTAAGATTCCAGCTTATCCCAACGTTTCATTCTTTTTGGACACATTCTTTTTGGACCGTCCTTTACTTTAAATGCAGATGTCATATATCATTTAAAAAAAATAAGTTTCCGGGTTTTTACCATAAAAATACAGAATTTTGAAATAAGATTTACATTATTTTCAACTAAATATTATTTTTTATTTCAAAATTATTTGTCATCCACTAAAAATAGTACATATTATTAAATTTTAAAATTTTCAGTTTTACTAATTTATAAATTGTTTTAACATTTTGAATTTCGACTTTTTAATAATTTAAATATGAAAGATATTGGCTTAAGAGTTCAATATTTATAACCATTTAAAGTTTAATAAAAAATATTTTTAATTAATATAATTATATATTAATGTTGTAGATATATGTAGATATTTATTATTTTCAAGTATGTATTGACATATAAAAGACGAAAAAGTGAGCTTGATCGCTTTATATCAATTATATTTGCTTAGTTGATGGTTAAGGTGTATAGTTAAGAATAATAAATGATAATTGACTATGGCTAAATATCTTCAAGTTACATGTGAGAGGGTTTCTTATGTTCAATATAGAGTTGATTATGGATGACTATGGTAGTCCGAAACTAATTATAGTTAATTGTGATAGATTACAATTTTATATGGTTGTTCATGTTTGATCATAATAGACTATGTTTGATTCATAGATTATGGTTGTCCATGTTCACAATCGATGACCATGTTTAACCATGTTAGACCATGGTGTGAGCATGGTTTGCCATGTTATTGTAATATACCACCATGTTAGGCCATGGCGTGAGCATGGTTTGCCATGTTAATGTAATATACCTTCAAATTTAGACACTAAAAAAAATTACTTCTACTTAATCCAGTATTGACATGTTGCCATTAGTAAATTGTAGCATTGCTTGTTCCTTAACAAATGTTCTACCTTTGTTAATAGATTTTTCTTCAATTTTTAGTATCCTTGACTATTCGAGCTTCTCATTAGTAAATTGTAGCATAGTTTATTTCTTTGTAAAATTTGAGGTATAGAATGCATCCATTATGATGTTTTCATAGTTTACTCATGGGATTGATATGTGGATCTTTTTTTACCCACTTATGGAACCACCCCTGGAGATTCATATTTTGTGGGTCCTCTTTTTACATGTCATGAATGAAAATCACCATTCTGACCCATCCATGTGGTACGGTCACAGATTGATGGCTTAGATGTTCTAAGCGCTTTGAACGACATGCACCAAACCTGTTGGATTGACTAGCCTCCTGGACTTATCATTTGACATTATGCTCATTCTTTGTAGTTAAAGGGTTTCTTGGCAATGGATTGAGGTTTAAGCTCTTCTATTTTTATTTTTTGGTGCCAAATGACATTATGTTCCGACAATGAGTTTGGGTTTCATTCCACCTTATGGCAATGCCTAGAGCTACAAGCAATAGAAAAGAAATTGTTCATAATCCCTTTGTTGATTATGTTGTCGAGAGTTTACCAAACTTGAACTAGAAATTTTTAATTCGTTATCAGGTATGTGTAAGAGAAACTTAGATAAAAACTTATTTGGGGTTTGCAGGTCGTTCAAGAAACCTTTCGAAAACACATTGTTGGCTAAGAATTTATTTGGAGTTTGTAAATCCTTTAAGGAAACTTTCTAAAACACCCTGATGCCACTACTAGGACTTATCAGATTCTCCTTCCTAATATTTTAACCTTGGATTTACATGTGATTTAAACTATTGAATTTAAAATTTAATTTTTAAGAGGGTTTTTCTTTTATGATTTCCTCTTGAGATTTTGATTAAAGGAAAGATTGATGGTTTCTTGCTTGAATTCCTCCTAGGGTTTTTGATTGAAGCCATCAAAAGAGTTTCTTGTTTTAGTTCTTAACAAGGTTTTGATTGAAGAGAACACTTGTTGAAAAAACACCATTTTCGACTCGACGTCAATGCTTTCCATGGTTGCAAATAATTTATACTAGGTATTGCAGTACCTCTTTTCCACCTTACTATTATATGTTCCTCGAATACTTAGCCTTATTCTTTTTGTTAAAATATTTCCTAAACACATACATGGCGAAGGAAGAATACGACGAAAAACCATTGAATGCATCTATTATTCACATGATATACATTTATAATACAATATGATGACCCTTGGTTTCCATATACTAATTGGTCTCTTGGACTCCCTTTGATTGTTTACATTCCACACTAACCCTTAGAGCATTAGGTGTCCAACATTCCCCCCTTGATCTGAAGGGGTATGTATGAGTCCAAGAAGAGATATGTAATACAAAATGTGCAAAAATATGGATGGCTACACTAGGCTGAATGTGCTCTCTAAAATATTGGCATAATGGGGTTGTTTAAGGATAATCACCAACACTTCAACACTTACTGCAGTTCCCAAAACTCTTCAAAATCTGCAATGAAGTCAATGTCTTCTGCTAGAGGAAGTCCTTCTAATGTTTTGAAGAGGGAAACATTCAACCTTGAAAGGAAGGTCTCACCTTGCACAAAAAGGGAGAACCGCAACCAGAAAAGGGAGGTCCCAATCTGTGATGTTTTAAGGATGAGCACCAACTTTGGAATTCTTAATGCAATTTCTAGAACTCTTCAAAAATTGGAAAGAAGTTAAACTAGAAGAAGTGTCCCAAATTCTTTGAAGAGAGGTCTCAACCTCGCATAGATGGTTTAAGGGTGACCATCAATCAAATTCATGCTTATGGGCATCTTTGTCTCTAGCTACAACTCTGAATCTGGTATGGCAGGTTGTGGCTCAAGCTTGCTTGATGTGGCTTTGAAGCTTGCATATGACCCTCACTTCCTCCCTTGTCAAATACAAGGTGAGAAGATGAAGAGGTCTCAACTGAAAGACTTTTCAATATTCGAGAACAAATCATGTTATATGAGCGGAATATCTTCTTGGCTATTGAAACCCATTGCTAAGACACAATCCATCCAAGATGAATCTTTGTTCTTGTAGGAGGTTTTTTTCTAAGCAGTTTTTGTGAAGAATGAGTACGCTGACCATAGTTCTTGCATGGATGAAGATCAAAACAATGATCTTTCATATGGCCATCTCAGTCACAATGTTGGAATTTAACGTTTTATTGTTTCTATTGTGGAAGAGGAACAAAATCTGAAAGAACTGAAGGTGAATTGTCATGAAGAAATCCAACACTCTAAAACTATATGGGCTTTGAGTAATCTGGAATATGAAAGGAAACCTCCTTATCATATCTAAGACCTGTTTTGTGCTTGTTGTTGACAAGCTCTTCCCAAGGTATGATGATGGGCTTGGGAAGTGTATGCTGAATTTTTGCATCTGCATGTAACTCTACTACTTCATTTGGCACTAGATCTGAATCAATTGCAACATTATTAACTTTTTGTTTATGGGAGTCTGTTTCAATGTTCTGAACAGAAACAAGTTCAGAATCATGACTATGCTTATGTAACTCATCTTGTTGTAGGTGTGATTCAAGCTGCAAAAAATCAATTTTTTCTTTTGCATTTTGTAAATAGGTTCAAATATCGAAGAGAGTGTTATTATTGATTTGGATTGTTTTATGAGTAGTAGATAACATTATAGTGTTTAATAACTCTAAAAGTTCATCAAGTCTAGCCATGTGGGGGTAGAATACTGCTACAATGGCTATTAGAATACAAACGTAAGGAAGCTTCTCCCAAAACTAAATCTCACAAAAACAAATAAAAGATCCAAAAATATAGATCACCAACCCATAAGAATATGTGTCAATGCACACACTAGGCTTCAATGCACTTATTAGTTAGATATACATACGAGGAATAGAAACCCTCTAACATTTAACACGGGAGAGAGAAATAGGACAACTTTTTCTATTCATGCGAGCTGCCCTACCACAAACATGCTCAAATTCCATTGCAACTAGTTCCTTTATACTATTGTCTTCTTAACCATGCTTTTTCCTTGAATTCAATAGTGTTGAAATAATTCTAGGAAGAGGAATAAAAACAAACAATGCCTCACCCGTCGGAAACAACTATAAACAAAAGCACAATGGCTTTGGTTTCACGAGCACATTCTATGAACAATTATTCCTGCAACATCTCAATTCATGTCAGGTCATGATGAAGTGCCTTCTGAATTATGGGTCCACGATGAACAAGAATTAAAATGATAGAAGCATAAATAATCTAATCGGGAGTTAGCTAAACACTTTCAAATGAAGAAATAGATGGAATGCGAAGAGTAGACTGCAAAAGTTGAGACATTGACTACTGAGAACATGACACCGAAAAATGAAATAAATCTTATAGCAGAGGAATCTAGAAAGGATTATAACAATGAATCACTAAAGGTAACGTTGAGGAATTTTCAAAGAGAGGATAAAGTAGGAGATTCAGAAAGAAATGGTCCTAGAAAGACACGGTCACAATTTATGCAGCAAGGAGGAAATGGCTATACTCAAGTTCTATCCAAAATAAGCAATTCGAGTTCTAGCCAATGTGATGGTCAAAAACAGCTTGGGCATCTCTATTACTTCCTTCCCTTTGTACATGCATGCCTTTCTGCACTCACACTTGCCGTTTATTTCATTTCCCTGCCCGCTCAACTCGTGCTATAGTTATACAATGCTAAAGGGAGGATCATGGTTTGAGTCCTGTCCCGTTAGCATTTTGCTAGTTTTGCCTTCGGCAAAATTTCTGTAGAAAAAACTTCAGCCCCCTGTGCGCACCCTTTCGGAGGTGTTTGGGTGAATGAAGGGTGAGAAAATACGCCAGATTGTAACACTGTGTCGCGTCACCAAGAAACGATGCACATTTTCTGAGTGTAGCACCCCCAACTGAGTTGGGTGTGCCTTGTCTCCAAAGTTCAAGCAACACTACCTCTTCCCTTATGACTTTGTCTCAGACTACTGCATGCACCACCATTCAGGTCCTCGACAGAAAAGATGTCACTCCCAATTACATGCTTCGGTGATGAATTGAGGTATGTTTTACATCAAAACCAATTCTGACAGGTTCAGTCTGGTTAATACTTTGTGAAGAAGTTTAAGAATTTGGGTTCCCAATGTCGCAAGATCCTCAAGGGCATAAGAAATGGTATCACAGAGTCGAAGACGTTAAAAATATTCGTCAAATATGTGGTTGTATCGGAGAAGAACCGAGATATCTTCTTCAAGGCCGAGGTCGTGCCAATTTTAGCGCAAATTCCTTCGATACTCCTGAAAAAATCGTGCCAGAACAACGGAAAAGAGTTGGAAATATCCGAGAAGTAATAGTTACCATAGGGAACAGTTCAGGGGCATACATTTTCTTGTTACAGTGAATGGAAAATATGTTGAGGAATATAGAGATGAAAATATGGAGTGGAAGGGTTCTAATCATGGATTAGACACAAGTTCATTCGTTGCGGCTCGAATGTAGCATATTTCTTCTCAAAGAGTGCAACACAATTCTAGTTCACAGTCTTATCAAGGCCTAACCACTATTGCATGTAATGGTTGTGGGAACCATCACAGATGATAATAGGATTTATGAATTGCCAGGGGTTGTTTCTTTTTATTTTTTCACTACTACATGCAACAGAGTTGGTAGGGAATCAAGAAGAAAGATAATCATTAAAGCATGCAACATATTAGCCCCATTTTTTTGCTCTTTCAAGGCTGTAGACAATGCAGAGAAGTAGATGAAAAGGGGACAATTCTACACAAAATAGAGAAACACCCAAAATCACTGCACCACAAAATTAGCGATTCAAATTTACATGATATACATTTATAATACATTCTGATGATCCTTGATTTCTATATACCAAGTGGTGTCTTGGACACCGTTTGACTATTTACATTCCATACAAACCCTTAGAAGATTAAGTGACCAACAATATTGTAGAGGAAATGGTTTCATACATGTGAATCCCGTCTTTCTTGGTTTAAAAATTGTAACCTCAAATGTGATTCTCATATTCCCGACTACCCATGTGTTCTTAATAGGTCATTCAAGGCCATGGCTACTAGAAGACCCTCACGATAAAGTTCGTTGTTGAGCCTCTGAGTTCAATAATTTATTTTATGGATTTCGGTATTATCATATTCCTGACTATCCATGTGTTCTTAATAGGTCATTCAAGGCCATGGCTACTAGAAGACCCTCATGATAAAGTTCATTCTTGAGCCTCTGAGTTCAATAATTTATTTTATGGATTTAGGTATTATGATGAGGTTTCTAACATAATTACCTCTCATCACATTGTAATAGGTTTAATTTCGAGACCCCAACTCATATTTTCTTAACATGATACTTTAGTTTTATTGTTATGAGTAAGGACCCCTTGATATCGCTTTTCCTCCAAAGGTCTTTAAATGATATGGAGGATGAAGTTGATTGATGAAAGACACAGCTACTCATTTACCACTTTTATTATATATCGTTTTTCATACTTGCTCTCAAGTTATGTTGTTAGCTTTTAATTCAATTTTCTTAACTTCATACTTTTTTCTTTCAAACAATTTGTTCAATTTGACTCGAGAGTATCCCTAAGAAAACTTGTTTTGAAGTCATTAGTCCCTACCTCCAGCATAGCAGGGACTATAGCGTTCGATCGAACGTTTGACCGCTATTAATTCATCAGTTGACTCGTTTTTTTTGGGTTTCTTGTAGTTTAAGAAAGTTTATTGATAACAATTTTGCGTTATGAAAATTTGAACCAAACTTTTGAATTTAGCCTCTTATTGCACGCTTCATGTTCCCCAATGCTGTTTTTAACGAGGGGAAGTTATTTTATCCTAAGTTTCTTAACTGGAAGTTGGGGCAAGTTCTTTTATTTAAAGTTTTTGAAACGAATGTCGAAGCAAAGTTTTCAAAAGCTATTTTATCCTAAGTTTTTAATCTGAGGGTACAAGCTTACACTTGTCACTGCTGGCTGCCAGGATTGTTTACAGCTGCTAGCTTCATTCGACCACCCTATTATGCCCCCTTCCCCTCTTCATTGCATTACAAACATGTTGTTCTTCCGCTCTTCATTCCATTGCATGTTAGCTTCCGCTCGAGTTTGTTTAGGTTGTCGGGATGAAATTTCATTGGAATGATCTCAGAACTGAAGAGGGCGCTTGTTTGTCCAACCACTTGAGGCAATATGCTTTGTATTCAACAGGCGAGGATGATATGAGTGGCCCGACGGGATATATTTGTGGCATTCACCTAGCATCGGTGGGATCAAACTTTCCATGTTAGCTTCCGCTCGAGTTTGTTCAGGTTGTCGGGATGAAAATTCATTGAAATGATCTCAGAACTAAAGAGGGCGCTTGTTTGTCCAACCACTTGAGGCAATCTGCTTCGTATTCAATAGGCGAGGATGATATGAGCGGCCCGACGGGATATATTTGGGGCATTCACCTAGCATCGATGGGATCAAACTTTCCATTCCTTAGTACTTTGATCTGTTCTCCCTCTAGCTCCTCGAAGATGTTTACCAAAATCCCTGTGGCTTCTAGTAGGCACAAGGAATGCTTCACGAACCAGTGAAAGGCATTGTCAGACCTATCCTAAGCGGGATTCGGCACATCCTTGGCTGGAATCGGCATAACCCCTGGTATTTCTATGCTAAAATCTACGTCTTTAAATGAAACCTGTATCATAGAAAAATAAAATTTCAGGGGTTTATTCACACATAAGCTAGCTAATTTTACATGTTTAATTTTTAAAATTTTCCTTATTCTGCATCTCTGAAACCAGTTTGGGAAGACATAACATGACAAAAAGCGCAGAAGCAGGTGAAGTGAAAAAAAGTTAAGTGGGCATGTCCAGCTTGGCGGTCACATCGAACATTGTAGAATAGAAAAAATGCATCCATTTCCTTTTTATAAGCCAAGAAAGTAGCAATACACAAAATAGAGAAGCATGTTCCATGGATGAGAGAGTAAAATGGATTATCCCATCCCTGGTTACAATCCTTATTATAAGCCGAGAAAGTAGCAATACATAGAAATATGATAGGGAAACAAAACTAAAAGAAAACAATATCGTTTAGTCGAATGGGGAAAAAGAGATGAGAAAATCAATGGCCAGTTTTTTCTCGTTCATAAAGGCAATTCTGATCATGGCTAGTTGCAAAATTGAGTCTATCCCTGTTCCCGTACTGCCTGCATGAACATTGTAACAGCTTTGGTTCCTTCAGACATTGCATGCCTGGCCAGCTCTCCTGGAAGAACCAATTTTACAACATTCTGAATTTCGTGAGACAAAATGGTGTGCTTCTTACTGTAGTTCAACAGGTTACCAGACTCTTGAGCCAGGTGCTCAAAGATATCGTGTATGAAGTTGTTCATGATCCCCATTTCTTTCGAAGAAATTCTAGTAGTGGGATGGATTTGTTTCAGTACTCTATATATATAAACCTTGTAAGAATCCACACTCTTTTTCCCCCTTCTCCTCTTCCACTTCTTCTTATTAGTATCAAAAGGTGAGCCACTTGTTAATACCTCTTTCAATGGTAGGGGATTCTTGCCCTTGCCCTTGCCCCTGCCCCTACTCTTTCTCTTATTACTAGATATCAATGGAACCTTTGCGAGCACTTGATTTTCTTTATTATATTCTTGTTCTTGATCTTGATCTTGTTCTGGTTGGACGTCCCTTGTATATTCTTTTCCTGCAGCTGATTGCTCGTAATTTTCAAGAGCTTCTTCAACAGTGGCCTCCTTTTGCATTGATGCCTGCGGTGATTTCTTGGATGTCCTCTTTCCTACTACTGCCGCTGCTCATTTCCTCTTCTTTGGTGGCATTTTCTCTGCTAATCGAGATGGAAAGTTGCTATATCACAGGCATTATTTGTAATCATATTTTCAAGAAATTAAAGAAAGAAAATGTATTCACGCATCCATTTATGTGCAGAGAATCAGTACAGACCTGGAAGTGGAAGTATGCTATAGCTATTTTGGAGTGCTGAGTGGGCACATGAAATAGAATTGAGAACAGAGAGAATTCTGAATGTTAGCGGTACAGAATGCATAACTATCTCCTTTTAGCATTGTAGCATTCATACCTTCCATCAAATTTACAAGGCAATCTCACATCAAATGTTGATTCACATGCTGTCAAAATGTACATTCTAACACCGACCTCAGGCTAAACTCACAGGAAAGTGGACAATTCTACAGATGAGGACCAACTAATAGGTAAAGGACAGATAAAGGACATAAAACAAGGACCAAAAAGAACTCATACCGCTTAAACCGAGACTAAGATTTAGAATGGAAGCTGCAAACTCGATCGAGACCAAGCTTTGGAATGGAAGCTGCAAACTCTATGATTTTCACATGGAGAATCTTCGATCTTTGAGTTTTAGGCAATTCAGGTTCTCAGGAAAGCTAGCCAGTGATGACCTCCACGTTCTCTGGAAAGCTAACCAGTGGCGACCTCCACCTTTGATTAGCGTTAACAGGAAAAATGGCAGGCTGTCGTCTACCAACTTTAATAGGAAAAATAACAACAAACATACATCTGGATCATCGTTGTGGACAAGTGGTCCGAGCATAAAACCGTGTGGTGTACATGTGAAAGTATGCAAGCATGGTTACCATATGTTGAAAATATCTAATATCATTGTGTTAAATGTGGCACTTTGATTTATATTTATTAATAACAATTTTTTTATTTCTATTTTTAATTTAAATACTTTAATGAGTTTACGACGGCTAGCTTTGGAGTTATGTCTTTTGAGGTATCGGGTTAATTATAATGGATGTTGGGGCTTTTTATCTGCTTCTTTGAGGGGTCAGTATTGATTCACAATTTTTCTTGTGTTCCATTTACACTATGCACCAAGAATAAAATTATATTTGTTAAAATATTGCATAATTTGTTTCTAGTAAATTTGAATCCAAGGCTTTTTTCGTCATATTGCTTTTTATTGAGTTAACTATTTTTTCTATATTTTATTGGATGGAAAGAACAAGTCGGGAGGACTGTAAGACCCTGGTGTTGGAGAAATTTCTTTACTAGAAAACATTCTTTTTAAATGCCAGAAATGGACAACTAATGTCACGAGATGTTTCCAAGATTTTCTACAAAAGAATGCACTACATCAAATGTCCCTTCTAGCATTTTCAGAAGATTCTTGCAAATTTTCATACCATAAACATCAGTGGGGACCATGTTCTGGTAACAGATACTTTTAATATTATGGAAATTAGAAGGCCTCACTGTAGAGTTAGAAAATATCAGTACTGAAATATCAAAAAGAAGATTGTAATTTGTCTTTGTTGTCTGGTTAATTGCTACAGACAAAATTTGTTATTTATTTCTGCAATAATAATGGAATAATGCTTAACCAATGGCAAGGGAAAATAAAGTACAACAATAATAGAAAAATAGCTTCATAGAAAGCAATACAAACTATTACAAAATGCTAATAGGAATTGTAATGAACCTCATACAAGCGATATGGAACAACTATGCCAAGCCACAATGTTGGCCAAAATGATGTATAAGCTAAAAAATATATCTCGGCCCATCTCTTGCTTGAAGCAACGTGAGTACTGGAAACAAATTAGCCTGGAGCATTTTGCATATTCTACAAGGTGTATATTTGTGTCAAGATTTACATATGCAGTTTCTCAACCCTGGAAGGGACTACCGCTACGACCGTGGCTCCCTTGTTTATCATGGTAGAATACTCTTTACTCATTTTTATTTGGTTATGGTTCATAAACCTACAATTTATGCTTGGATAATATATGTTTTAAGAAAGTAGCCTTAATACATTACTTTGTACATGTGCACTTAATGCTTGTAACTTTTAACTCTATGGCTATTGCAACATGATGTTCAACTAATACTATGAGTGATTATTTCTTAATCAATTTTAGTACCTATTACTTTCGACATTATATACTCGTATCGAATATTTCCTTGTTCAATTCAGTTTTCCTCCTTTATACACTTGACCAAATTCAATGTTCAAAGTCATTCTCAATGGCTATTTTCAAAATACATATACAAATAAGTTTATTAAAAACCTATGAGAATGTTTTATATGACCAAGTGTGTACTACATGTGGTTGTGAGTTAATATGAAGGTTATCACTCCATACTAGTTTACGATCATGCTAAACCTAATAATGTAAAGATGCTTAATTTTTTTTGTATAATTGTATGATAGCTTGTAACAAAAATCATCTACAAAGTCTCTAATTCTAGCTGTTCATGATACAAAAGAAAATAACAGTTGTTTGTGCTAAATACTAACATATTTAAAAATTTTCTATTTAAAATAATCATTCCCAATTTCCCTCCATATAGAAAATATACATACATAAATATGATTTTTTCACCATAATGATTTATATACAACTTTGCTCTATTTTATATGAAATCATATGCGCATTCATGCTTGGTTTACTTTCAAAAGTTACCTATTCATGAAAACTACTAAATGTATACTACTACTTACTAGTTATATTTCTTTTGTATGTTTCTCTAAATGCTTAGTTTATTGTTGGTTCAAACACCCACAAAATAAATATCAATATTCAATACATATTTCAAAACCAAACATTCCTAATAACAACAGAATGACTACAATAATCTTTATACTTATTTGGTTATTATGAACTCTTGGAAATAAAGTAAAAACTAACACGTTACTCGAAACCAATGAATTGCAACAAAAACCGCCTCCCCGAGCTTGAAGCTTCTCTGATATTACTAACTTGTCCTCATTTGTTGGTATTTCCCCCTTCCCCACAGAGACTCAGGTATTTCCCCCTTCCCCACAGAGACTCTAGTAGCATCCCACGTATACGGTCTTTATGGCTTATACCTAGGTTTTTCTTAAAGGTATTCCCCTTTATAACATCGCATTTATCTCCACCCATGTTTCTTATTCCGTGAACCCAACATAACATTTACCACCATTTACGTTGTCACTTTATTGGTGATCATTCCTCCTCAAATATTGTGGAATCAGTCAAAGTTATAACTTTGACAACTATCATCTTTACTTTTCCATTATGTTGTAATTGAACCACATTAAACATTGCTTAACAACAAAGCAGCCTTACTGCTCATGTGTTGATTACCGTAATATATCTAAAAAAACAACATTTTATTTTAAATTGCACATATATATTTATATTTTTCATCCAAGTGTTCAAATTTACTCTGGCTTCATGGCCTTTTTTTCTAGCTCAAATAGTTAGAAGTGAACTTAAATTTATCAAGTGTTATAAAAGTAATTACAATAGCGGTATTAGATTCAATTCATGGGTTGAATATTGTTTTTCAAGGTTGAATATATTCACTTAGATATTACCATGGTTGGTCATGGTTGATCATCATTAGCCATTATTTACAACGACTTATGATGGCTAATTAAAGTTGATGCTTGACAATGGTTGACTATTGTCAATTATCATGAATAGAGTCAACTATTCATGATGATGGTTCCTCATCTTCACCCTTGTTATCCTACCATAATTGACTATAGTGAACCATAGTAAAACATGGTGACCATTGCCAACTATGCCGACATTGACTATGACCAACAATGATTGACTATGATTAACCATGGTTGAGTATAGTTCATACCACGCATTCTCATGGTTGACTAAAGTTGACCATGGTTGACTTGTTTATAACAATACAATGTGGAATATTAAATAAACATTAAACTTTATTAGATATAAATATTAAACCTTATTTACAAACTTTAATGTTAATACTACTAATTAATATAATCCTATTAATATCAATACTCTTAATACTAATCTTATTAATATTAACATAATTATATATATATATTCTTAGAATGAAAGCACGAGAAGCTCTAAAGTACATCACCTCATTTCATGGATGGTAAATGAGGTAAACCACCATTCTTGATTATGGGACATCCCCCAAGAGAATCCAAATGAGTCCAACTTAGAATTGCCAACAACTAGCAACAATATCAATGAACTTGACATATGACTACTAACATTTCTCGCTAATAATAATAATAATGTTGTAAATAATAATAATAATAATAATAATATCAATATTATTAATAATCAACTTTATTAATATTTAATATTCAATAATAATAATGATGATGTCAATATTAGTATTAATATTAATAGTAGTCAACTTTATTAATATTAATATTATTAAATATTAACCCTTATTCCCAAACCCTAATATTCTCATTAAATTTTAAGCCTTATTCAAAATCCTTAATATTATGATTATTAAGATTTGTAAATAAATTTGGTAAACCCTATAATAATATTATTATATTGTTAACAAAGTTTGATCATTATCAATAATCATAATATGTCCAATATTATAATAATAACAAGTGCTGCAAGGCAATATAATCCTCGCCATTCAAATGGAAATTGGAAATTATGTTTTTGGAAGAATTACAAATATATATATCAAATAGAAAAATTGCATTTCTATTTCAAAATCATCCGCAAGACAAGTGTACGGTTATAATTTATAAAAACACGCTAATAAATCATACATGCCTTTTATTGAATTATTTTGTTCTTATTATTATTTCTACTTCATTATTTTTACTTCAATGTGAACCGTCTCCAGCTGATGTCCATCCATAACTAGTTTTTACTAAGATACCTATTAGACTTCTAAATTGAGGCATAAGTTCTCAGCATAAACTAATTAATTGGTGCCTGCCGAATTCGCTTTTCTTGAGAGGTGGTATGTGCAGTACCAAATATTTTGATGTCCATCCATAACTAGTTTTTACTAAGATACCTATTAGACCTCTAAATTGAGGCATAAATTGTCAGCATAAACTAATTAATTGGTGCCTGCAGAATTCGCTTTTCTTGAGAGGTGGTATGTGCAGTACCAAATGTTTTGATTAGAATATGGTGAAAACCATTAACATTTTTTTATTAGTGTAAAACAGAAAATCTGGATTGCGTCAGCATGCCTATGTAGTGTCGTACACCCTGAATTGATTAATGCAACAAAAATGGAGAGGCCAAATGAAGAAAAAGTTGGATGGCAACACATTGTTCACATAATTTATGGTCGTGTTCACATATACAACTTTGATTGTAGAACCTAGCAAATTGTCTTCTCAAGATATAGTTTCATCTTTAATCAAATCAAATCTACAACTTTTATCATTAATTTGATCATAGAGTCGCTAAACGTTTTTTTGAGTAAGATGCTCAAACATTCTTCTACTGAAAGAACTGTAACCATTCCAGATGATTGGTCCTTTACTAAAGGTTATCCACTCCGAATTACATCTTAAATATTTCTGTTATCCAATCTGAGTTATTTCTCTCAGAGGCATTTGGTCCAATGAAACAAGATAACGTTGAAGACGTCTGTTAAATCCGACCTACATAATATTCAAAGATATAGAACACAGACTTTGTAGGTTTTTCTGAAATGTGAAGAAATTGTTTAAACAGAAAATAGTGAATTACGTCTAAGAAGAAAACTAAACCAGGGTTCGTGAAGCCAATCCTATCACTCGATGGTAAGAAAAAACCAAGAGAAGGGTTATTAATGCTAAGTTTCTCATTAAATGGTGGTGTAAGTCACCTTGAATATGTTATTATAAGGCCTAAAGACAACTACAAAACGATAACGTACACGTTAGAAATTACATTTACTTTAAAAAAAAATATCAACAATAATAATAATCGTGCAATGCCAGATAATATGAGGTGCAATGTGCCTTTGAACTTTTCCTTCATAGGCATATGTCAAAACATGTGGAACCCTATCCCCCACTCACATATTCCAAAGCCCCTGGCGTTCTTCTCGACTAAAGTTGGATTGACCGATCTGTGGTTATTCTATTGCTTTGCTTGTAGATTTGGACTGCAAACAGAACCGTAGCTTTGAAATACACTTTGCTCAATTAATCAAGCACAAAACTTAAAAGAAATGCTTCACGTGCATGTTATGAGCCTAATCGATAAGAACAGTAGTACATTGAAGTTTTGAACTACAGTTATTACCATGGAGTTAGGTCAGTTACCATGGAGTTAGGTCAGTTATGGGATAGCTAGTAGAGAGATTTATTTTTATTTATTTAATTATTTATTTTTCTTCACACCAATATCAAGAGGGTACACTAAGGGAATTTTTAAGACATTTTTTTTAAGTAAAAGACAAAAATATTTTAAGACAAAAGCAGTTTAAGACAAAACTTTCTATTTAAGACAAAACTTTATTTTAAGACAGAAACAGTTTGAGACAAAACTATTTTAAGATAAAACTTTATTTTAAGACAACAATTGTTTAACACAAAATTATTTTAAGACAAAGCTTTATACTTAAGACAATGGCCACTTAAGACGAAACACATTTAAGACAATTAACAATTAAGACAAAAAGATATCAATTTAAGAAAATATTATCTAACAACTACAAAATTGACTCTAACAGTGCACCCTAATTCCGACAACTTGCGGGCTACTACTGTATCGCGCCTATACCAATGTTGCTATTTCACTTTCCATTGATGTTATCTTATATAAAGGCAATGACTTGATGGGCTCTTCATTTTGTGGGGGTAGCCGACTCTGAAGAACATCGTGAAAACTTTCCCTCGCAAGATTTCCCAGACATTAATTACTCTTTTGTCCCTTCGATCTCTGTTGATACGATTAGAGACAACGTGTATGTTGTTACATTTGACACTACTACACGATTAGAGACAACGTGTATGCTGTTACATTTGACACTACTACACGGATGGGAATTTTAAGACAATTTTTTAAGACAAGATAAATATTTTGTTTTAAAATTTTCAATATGAGACGCTAGTTAAAAATATTAAGGATTAGGGGTTCATCTTTATGCTATTGATGGGTTCTTCGGGAAGTAGAGCGATGGAGGTTGACAACAAGTAATGGGATTTAGGGCGATGGAGGACGAGAATAGAGGGGTGCACAATGGGTGGAGCGATGGAGGCATTTTTGATGAACATTAATAGGTGGTGACATAGTTAGAGTACTTTTCGGGGTCTTCGTCGATTTTGTTTTAATATGTGTTTTTTTACTATTTTTTCTTTTTTTATTTTGAATGTTGCTTATATCCGTTTCTTATTGTTATTAGCACATCTTTGTGCTAGATTGGAAACGTGGATTAGATTCACTTGAAGTATTGTTGAAAAATGTAACAAGAAATTCTCAATTTGATTTTCCCTTGATTAAATTAAAAAAATTTGAAAATCCACATCACCAGACAAGTTGGATGCAATTAGCTTGTATGAAATGGCTTGTGTCAACCATTTTACTTAATAAATTCGAGTTGGAGGAGTTATATTTCAATTAAGCATGTGTGATTGCTAATTTGTATCAATCGAAGTCAATTATCTCAAGTTGTTTTCAGTTAAACTAGTTCTAATTATTGGAACAACTTGTGGAAGGTTACCTGTTTAGTGGGACTTCACTCACATGCAGTGATCATCTAGTTAACTAATCAATCAACCCAAAATAGCTAGTGCATGCAAATAATTCAAGTTCCCCAACTATGGTGGAGATTCCAAGGTAGTGTAACAATAGTTGTAGACTAGTCTTGAGTGTACAGGTGTTTCATGTAGTCACATGATCAACCTTAGGAATTGCGCAATCCATCTTGGAAAAAAAACTAAATAATAGGGGGCTAATTTTTGAAGGAATTGTGCAAGGAAATAGGGGCTCAAGAAGAGGCAGAAATTGACAAAGTTTGTGCTTGAGCTTCTTAGTGAGTATTGAGATAGGTTATTCACTTACAGATTGTGCACAATTGAGTAAAGCAATTGTAATACATATATATTCATTATATTGATGCAAGAAGGCATTAGAGTTATTAGAAGATTGCTTAACCCAGGAGAAATATTGTGTGCATGTGTTTTATTTCTTATTGCATGTTTAAATTTTTTGTTCTAAATTGTGAATTAACTTCCATAGAGAATTAGAGTAGGTTTGTGCCTTATGATGTTGAAAAAAATTCATGAGTAGTTGCAAATATACACCATAATTTCTACATTGTATCATAGAAGGATTCACATTAGAGTGCGAAATTCACATTAGAGTGGGAATTTTGAATTTGTTTCTCAGGAGGGTCGAATTTGTAGTTCAGTGTAGTAATATCTCTTAAGAAATGAGAACATGACCTTCAACGAGCTGAGGCTAGAGTATGCCTTGGAAGGTAACTCTAATTTCATTGGCTGGAAGGATCGCATGGAGAAGGTATTCAATGACAATGAATTTCTGAAATACATCAAGAGAGATGTTACAAAACTAGTAGAACTTGATGCCCAAAACCTTGCTCAGTGGAACAAATTTGTAGACAAAGTGTGGAGAATAATATTGGAGGGAGTACGGGACCACATTTTCAACAATCTCCATGGAAAGAAAATCCTTATGCAATTCGGTAGGCACTGACATATGTGTTCTAGAATAGTAGTGGCCACAAAAAGTTGGTACTCAAGGATAAACATTGAAATATCAATATGTAGAAGAATAACTTTATCCTACAATATATAAGGAGGTTCACACAAGTTCGTGATGAACATGTAGGAGTTGGTGTTATTGTTTCAAAGGATGACTTTATAAGAATATCCCTTGTGGGCCTTCCCAAGAGTTGGCATAGCTATAAGGATTAAGTGAATGGGAGTGAGAAACTACCGAATTGGGAACGGTACGATTTGGTATAGGAGAAATAAAGCAGAATACCAGAGATGGAGCATCACCCAAGGGAAAGGATGAAGAAAATTTTACATTGGTTTGAAAGGGAAAGAAGGGAAAGGGAAGAAATCTCAAACCAAACCAGACTCCCACCAAGGGGGAAAGAAGAAAGATTTGTCAAAAATTAAATGCTTCCATTGTCATGAATACAGGTTCTATGGGACGAAGTGCCTATAGAAAAAGGCAAGCAAGAAGACATTAGGAGGACCAATGGGTGAATCCTTGGCATCACAATTAAACCTTGACTTTACCCTTATCGCATGCATGTCCAAAATAGTGATGTGGAACATGCGGTACTTGGACTTAAGTGCATTGTTCCACATGACAGGGTGTAGATATTTTTTCAGTGACCTGGAGGAGAAAGAACTCCAGACGCACATCAAACTAGGGGAGAATGAAAGGTACAACATGACTGGTATTGCTACAGTCACCTTTCAAAGGGAGTCAGGCTCCCCTCTCAAGCTCAAGGAGGTCATGTTTGTTGTAGGCCTAAAGAAAAATCTCATCTCTATTGTAGTTTTGGAAGACTGTGGTTATGACATCATATTCAACAAAGGAAAATAATTCCTGAGACACATAGCGACAATATAGGTGAAGAAGATCAAGGTTTATGTGACGAATCTATATAAGTTAAATGTGGAAAATTGTGTTTCATTAAGCACTAAGGAAGAGAAAGTGCGGGGCCACAATGTAGGTGAACTTTAGCACATAAGAGTTGGCCATTTTCATTATGGCACCTTGAATATTATACAACAAATGGCCACTAGCCTCCCTAAAGGAGCACTTGAGCAACATGATGTATGCAAAGGATGTACCTTGGTGAAGTACATAAAATCCACATTCCATGATCGAGACAATAGAGCGCGTGGAGTCCAAAAAAGGATCCACTCTCATGTTTGTGGACCTTTATTGATAGCCTCCATTACTAGACTCAAATATTTTGTCTTTTTTATTGATGACTTCTCACATAAGTGTTTGATCTCATCATGCAGAAGAAGGATGAGACATTCTCCAAGTTCATAGAATTCAAGGCACTAGTTGAGAAAGAAACCAGAAAGAAGGTGAAGGATCTCACGAGAAATAATGGAGATGGGTATGTGTTGAATGAATTTAAAAAATTTTGTGCGAAAGAAGGCATTCAACGAGAGTTGACAACACCCGACAACACACATTAGAATGGGGTCATTGAGAGAATGAACCCTATCATTTTGGGAGCAATGAGGGTGATGTTGCATGACCAAGACCTACCTCTCCATTTGTGGGTTGACACATGCAATACAACAATATGTTTGTAGAGCCAAAGTCCTCATCAGATTCTTGGCATGATTACACTCAGGAGGCTTGCTTGAGAAGAATGTCGGATGTGTCACACTTCAAGACTTTTGGAGCCTTTATTTACTTCCATGTCTCCAAAGTATTAATGAATAATCTTTAGTCGATCATAGAATTGGGGGTATTTGTGGGTTACATAGAAAATCTCCACAACTAACATGTGTACATGCCATCACTCATAATGATAGTTGTGTGAAGGGATGCAAACTTTGATGAGGAGAAAGTTGTGTGGTGCTATCTAGAGAGGGAGATTTAGATCACACCAAAAGATGAGATTTAAGCTCCAAAAGACGAACCTCGGGATGTTGTAAAGAAACCACAATTTGTGGAGCAGAGAGTGGATACATTCACTAAAGTAAAACCTCCAGAGAATGTAGAAAAAGAACTAAGGAAGTTGATAGACTTGTGGAGGATGCGAGGGAGAATGTGGGATATCCTTCAAATTTGTGTAAGTAAAGGCAGTCACATAAGAGGTACACTGGCTACATGGCTCTTATGACAAAGCTCATACAGATTGAGCCATCCTATTTTGAGGAAGAAATAGAGCAACCTGTATCGGTTGATGCAATGGTGGAGGAATACAAATCCATTGCAAAGAACTATTTTTGGGAAAAGGTCCCAAGAACACCATATAAATCAATAGTGGGATTGAGATGGATCTTCAAGGTGAAGCAAGCAACAAACGGAAGCATTGAGAAGTATAGGGCTAGATTTGTGGCCAAGGGATACTCTCAAGTTGAGGGAATCGAATATGAGGAGACATTTTCTCTTATAGCAAGGTACTCATCAATTAGATCAATTCTTGGTCTAGCTACGTAGATGGGGTGGAATATCCACCAAATGGGTGTAAAAGCAACATTTCTTAATGGGATTATTATGGAGGAGGTGTACATAGATTAACAAAAAGGTTTTGATACATTTGATAAAGACTCTCATGTGTGCAAACTCAAGTAAACATTGTACGATCTCAAACAAGCACCTCATGCTTGGTACACCAAGATTGATAGCTACCTCACCGGTTTGGGCTTCACCATAAGTGAAGCAGATGTAAACTTCATCATATCTAGATATAAGGTAAATTGCTTATTATTGTCTTATATGTTGATAATTTTATTTTAGCTGGTGATGAGCCGTTGATCATATCTTGCAACGAGGACCTTGCAAGGGAATTTGAAATGAAGGACATGCACCTCATGCACTACTTTCTCGTGTTGGAAGTATGACAAGGTGATGGGGAATTTTTTGTTTGTCAAGGCAAGTATTCAAATGAGATACTGCAGATATTGTACATGGAGAGTTTTAAACCCATCGAGACAACGCTAATGAACAACTAGAGGAAGGAGGATGCCACTTCAGGTGAACTGGATGCTACCATTTATCGACAGCTAGTGGGTCCACTCATGTATCTAACACATCACCAGATATGTGTTGTGCAGTCAACCAGCTAAGCCAAGCTATAGTTATGTCAATGAAACTATTTTGGAAGGAAACTAAGCATGTTTTACCATACCTCAGAGGCACTACCTAGTTTGGATTATGGTACAGATGAGTAGAGGGAGTGAAGTTGTGTGGCTTCATAGATGCAGATTGGGCACGAAGTACATTAGGCCAAAAGAGTACATCAAGTGGCATTTTCAGTGTTGGGTCCACAATTGTTTCTTGGTATGATAGGAAGAAAATATCTATGGTGCTCACCTAGACAGAAGCATAATACATGGCTACAAGTCAAGCCACACATGAGGCGATATGCATGAGAAAGATACTTGTTGGACTATTTGTTGAGATGGTGGATCCGATTGTGATAATCAGAGTTGCATCAATATCTCTAGGAATCTTCTATTTCACTATCGATCTAAGCATATAGATATCCAGTATCACCATTTACGGGACTGTGTCTAGAGGCAAATGATGTTGCTATAGTCCATTCTGACAGAGGAGTAAGATGTTGACATTTTGACAAAAGCTTGTTCAAGAGGGAAGTTTTAATTCCATAGGTGCAGCATAGCAGTGGTTGATAATCCATTTCTTGTAGAGAGCGACTCTTGAAAAATGCAGCAATCAATTCTCAAATTGATTTTTCCTTGATTAAATTGAGAAAATTTGAATTTCCACATCAGCAAACAACTTAGATGCAGTTAACTTGCGTGATATGGCTTGTTTCACCCTGTTTACTTAGTAAATTCAAGTTGGAGGAGTTAGATTTAAATTTAGCATGTATTATTGCTAATTTGTAGCAATCAAAGCCAGTTATCTCAAGTTGTTTTCAATTAAGTTAGTTCCAACTGCTTGAGGAACTAGTGGAAGGCCAGTTGTGCAATGGGACTTAAGTCAATCTCAGTGATCATCCAGTTAACTGATCAATCAACCCAAAATAGCTAGTGCATGGATAATTCGAGTTCAACAGCTGTGGTGGAAATTCCAAGGTAGTGTAACATCAATTTTAGACTAGTCTTGAGTGTATAGGCATTGCATGTAGTCAGATGATCAACCTTGGGAATTGCACAAATTTACTAAGTCTACGTCAAAGCTTCTGAGTGAGCAGAGAGATAGGTTATTCACTTGCAGGTTGTGCTCAGTTGAGCAAAGAAATTGTAATACATTTCTATTCAACATATTAATGCAAGCAGACATTGGGGTTTTTAGCATATTTCTTTCCCTAAGAAAAATTATGTGTGCATGTGTGTTATTTCTTATTGCATGTATGAAATTTTTGTTCTAAAGTGTGAGTTAAGTTTTTCGGAACAATAGAGTAGGCTTGTGTCTTGTGATTTTTTAAGACTTCATCATTAGTTGCAACTCTACACCATTATTTCTACAAGGATGGCGGAGGCATATTACAAAATATTCATTAGTAGACAATATGCCTACTTCAAAATATCTATGACAACTTTTGCGAGAAGTAGACGTTGAGGAAAAAAGATTGGATTGTGGAAGAATTAGTCAAAAAATTCACAAGGGTGGTAATTTTGTTTGTAGGTGTTGAGGTAGATCGAGTAAATGTAATTTTGGTTGCAGGTGTGTAGTTATACAATTCATAGTTACTCTGATTTTTGTCGATGATGTGTTAATATTTGTAGATTGACCTCTTTTGATCGGGATGTAGACTCCTTATGAATAATATTAAATGTCATATGATTTCTTCTTACCTAGATAATGCATTGGTACTAGAGATTTATCATATTTTTGGTGTTATCTGCACTGCATTGGATGTGGATTTTAAATATCTTAGATTTATGCTCCAACCTAATTGTTATTGAATTAAGGATTGGAGTCGACTTATATAGAAAATCCACTATCAACTTTTATCATGCGCGCACTGGTGGCTCTCCCTAAGAGGCAAGTTTACTCTAGTTCGAGTAGTCCTTCAAAGCATCTTTGTATATTGGCTTCATATTTTCACTTTGCCTAAGGATATCATTAAATGTATCTTTCTGGCTTCATGTTGGCATGGAACAATTTGTGTCGTAAAGGATATAGTGCGTCTGGTTGTTGTTTACTTTGTATGGAGGTAATGGATGACCAAAATCATTTACTTCTTTGATTCTCCTTAGTAAAATCAATTTGGAATGGTGTATTCAATATGTTGCATTTATAGGCATATTAGAGCTACTCTTTTCTTGTTCATTATATTCAAGACTAAAGTATTGAATATAAAACATTTGGACCACTTCCAATAGACATTGGGGTTTCAACCTAAAGAATGCATTACTATCCCAAGATCCTTTGTTGTGATACATCCACCTCCATCCTTTTCAAACAAGCTAAAACACTCCCTAAACTTAGAAATAACCTCCATCCCATATTCCTTTAGTACATAAAACCCTTCTTTTATTTTCTGATCATGCCAATCTACCCTCCATCCCATATCCTCTCATGAGCCATGTGTAAACCATCGTTTCGTTCAAGGATGGGGATTTTGATGATACTTTCCCTGTTTTCTTGCTTATGGTTTCCTGAGTTGGCTTCCTCTAAATATTCCCTACTCTCCTTAAATTATTTGGAAGATATCCTTTGGCTGCTAACCCCATTTTACTAGAGAACCTTGACATGTCCCTTGAAATTTTGATTCAACCCCATGATATATTTTATGCTAGTGAGTTGAAATCTTTAGATTGCTTTGCCACATATTCTTTCATGACCAAACACTATACAACTAGTTCTAAGAATCTTGTGGTTACTATCACCACAATAAATGGGTATTGTGTTTTAGAGGAGACAAGAATTGTATATTGCCCTTTGGGACACTCCAAAAATATTTTGATGCACCCTATTTCTCTAACACTCTAGTCTACTTTATGACATTAATTCCCATTCCATGTTCATCCACGTGGACACACTTTATGATGTTCTAGGACAGCCTAATGTCCTTGCCAACTCCATCTCATCTTCCTTGTCATGTTTTCTAGGATTTATGTATCCAACAAGAAATTTGGGAGATGAATGCCATCAAGGTAGAATATCAAGGGGTTTCCAAGTCATTTATGTAGCTTTCCCACTAACATAGTCTGACGATATGATCGACCCAATCCTTAAATTGGGGTCTAGTGCTATTTCAATTAATTGTTAACTGATCATGGTGGGCCATAATTCTAAGTTATATGATATGAATCTTCATAGGATATCATTGGAGATACTTGAGGAGACACCTCTTTGGCTAAAGCGTTAAGGAAGGATTTTGACTTCAATATCAAACCATCAACGATATCCTCGACATTTGTCCCATCAATCATATCCTCAATAGATCAAACCATCACTCAAGAAGACAACTAAGGTGAAGCATCAACATCCTCTCTTGCCCATGTTGTTCAGGCTATATATCAATATTTGAATGCCTCTACACTAAACCAATTGTGAATCAATAAAATTTTGGGCTGCCCCATTGTCCACCATGATGGATACATGTTGTCCCTGCACTATGCCTCTGGTTGCCAAAATTGCAAAATTAGGATTCTCCGTGTCAGAATTTTAATTCAAGGCTGACCATGCATTAGAAGGACATTAACACAATATTAAGATATAAATAATGAATAATTGATACAATACCAAATACAATACCTACATTGAGTTTTATCTCACAAGGTATCTAGATGCTAATTGAGCAAGTTCACGTGAAGAGAGAAAGGAAATTTCATGATAAATTGTTCAATTTGTAATCAAGACCGTTATCTTGGATAAGGGAGAAGTAACATTTAGTTGCTTTCTCATATACAAAGGAAAAAATACGAATCAATGTCAAATGCCTTTCGTGAAGAAATGTTGCTATAAAGGGTGTTGGGAAGCTTGAATTGTAGGCAAGACCCTCACATCATACTAGATTGTGTTAACCAAAGCATGTTAACCATGTCCAGTGATCTCAAATTTCATGAGCTTGCTCAATGAGTGACCATAAATGAGGGGTGTCAAATTGGCTAATAATCATAGTTTATAGTGTATGATTGTCATCATACATAATATCCGTGGTCCAAATCATTTTTTTGGTGCCCATTGTTGGTGAATCATTGTATTGCATCATGGTAGCATATCTTGTCTTTCTTAAAGAAAAAATATATTGAAAATAAATTAAGTTAGTTCTCATGCAAATGTTCAATATTGTTGTGTTATGAGTGGTTTGCATATTATATGTATCATATATCTATAATTACTTATTTGAAGCATACTTTAAGAAATAAATGAAGAGGTGTAGGGTCTTCCCCTAAGAAGGACTCCCACTGACAACTCTCCTTGTAGAAATCTTTCAAATGTTAGCCTATAAATCAAACACATGCCATTGTTTCTATAGTTTGGAAACCATTGGATAGATCCGACAATGAACTCCTCCCAACCACTATTTTAACCATATATTGAATTCCTTTGATTGGTTTGTGTAAATAATTTTGATTGATTACTGGAGAGGTGTGAAATCTAATTTTGCATTGACATAATACAAACACCAAGTTTAACCCGAGGTAGCCAAAATTTCATCCTTAGAAATCTCTCATCCAATATAAAATACTTTACTAATTAGTCGAGGGGTAATCTCCTTAACAATATATTAAATATTAGAAGCATTCATATTTATAGAAAAATAATAATAGTATTTAATATTAAGCTATAATGTAGGTAGTTTCCAAGTTGATATATGAGACCCCTTTGTTTGTGAGACAAGGGATGCCATTCCTTCAATGCTTCAACTATTTAATCTATGAAGGTGCACACACCTTAATTTCCTTTGGATCCAAACCTATGACCTTTAAATAGGAAACACTTTAACACAAATCGAACAAGTAAATACAAACCTAATTTGCATATGTATCAAAGTTACATTGAGAGTTGCATGACACACTTAATTTTGTATAGAAGTAAGGGAAAACTTGAAGGGTTGATCACAACAAACATGTATGGTCAATTATGATTATCATAGGTATATTAGTTTGGTTTTCCCAATCCAGAACTTGCACACTTTGTTACTAGTGTTAAAGGGATTTCATGATGGTTTACGGGTTTAACATCATGTACATTTAGTTGTTCCTATTAAATGCATGTCAGTTCAATGAAAAAACCAGTTTTTTGTCAAGTTAGTCAGCTTAGTGAGTTATGTGTTAATCATCTCAGTGAACAACATATCAAGTCAATTAGCTTAGTCATTGACATGCACATTCTGTTGCCACTATTAGTGACATGTTAGGTTAGATATTAACATGTGTTTTGAATTAGCATTATCTAGGAGATTAACCCGATCAACATGCATGTTTGACTACAAACGTGGGAGGTATGTTATATAGGTCAACCCCATTAATAACATTTATTTTGAATTGTACATGTTAGAGGCATGACACAATGGTCACTTGATTAGTAACATGTACATTTTGGTTATCATTATTAAAGGTGTATTAGGTTGGTTAACTTGATCGACTTGTATGTTTGGTTATAATTATTAAAGCCTCACTTGATTGTTTAATGCAGTAAATGGAGTGTACATCTAGTTACCATTGTCGAAGCCACATTTTATTGGTTAACTTAGTTAGCATCAGATACATTCAACTATGATTGTTGGAGCCATCCAAGGCTACTAAACCCATTTAAAGAAGTGCATAACATCGATTGGGGCTTGCTTATTGCATTATCTGTTATTTTATTTTTTAAGTCAATGATTTTTCAGTAATCAAAAAGTATGTACACGGGCATCAAAATGAGTGTGGCCTCACCCTGACTAGGTTTGTTGATCAATTCTATTACCATGGTACAGACAAAAAGAAAAATGCCCAACTGGGAGACCCTTAGCCTTATAGGCCTTACATGAAAAAAAAAACAAAAAGCACTAACAAGACACCAGTTACCATAATTAGTTGTTAGAAGTGATAGATGCAAGATTATCCGGCCCCATTATTGGAGGAGGAGGTGGGCGGTAGAGATAGTGGATGTGAGTATAGTGTGTTATTATTCCCCAATATGTGTTCAATTATGCCTCGTGACATGTTCACCCTTCATGGATTGAATTGCCTTCTTAAGTGGGTTTCTCATTGAATATGGGGCTATGTCTAAGTCTCAAGTGACTTTAATAGAATAAATTCCATTTAGTTGTGATTGTTGAGCCAAGGGGTGCTTCCATATCTTTTGACACATTTCTACCACATTGCAATGTCTCAAACCAAATAATCACCACTTTCTTGTGTTCATATTTAAATCCAAAAGACAAATGTATGTCAAAGCAAGTTAAATAGCCCAATGGTCATTGAGCCACACCACCAACCTTCCTAAATGTATCTCCTTTCTTATGTTTGTTGGGGTTCAACCTCATCCCCCTACCATAATTCATTTACTCCACCATCACCTACACATGCATATCTCTAAAAAGCATGCCAAACTTAACCATTTTCATGCCTTGCCAAATAATTGCAAAACATTGTTACATTTAGACCATAAAATATACATATTTGTAATCAAGATTTTCTAAAGCAATATGTGGTACTTTTAATTACAATCTACTACTACTTTGACCACCCGACCCTACCCCTCAACCCCATCGAGATCCTTGTATTGATGTCATGACCCTCTCCATTTTGTAGATATCCTCTTAAATTGATCTTATAACACCATTCATTGATTTTTTAATAAATTTAATAAAATAAAATTGTTATTCATAAAAATTCATTTAACTTTATTATAGAGATTACTAATTTTTTAATAAATTTGTTGCAATATTACAAGATAATATAGTGACTTGTCATTATTATCACATCTCTAAATATTATAACCTGATATTATACTTTTCCATATTTTTTTTAATTATTCAATATAATTTCAAAACACATAAAATATATAATTATTTTCTATAATAATGAAGTTCTTTTTAGTGTGATTTGTTTGGAAGTTTTTCAAATGGATTTTTCTTGTTCAATTTCTCTAAAATTTGGCAAGAATTCATCGAAATCACAAGATTGATGGGTAAACCTTGCACAATAGAGATTCCCTGTGGATTTTTCATGGTGCTGAATTCATATATAGTAAAAGAAACTTGTTTAAATAACACACCAAGATTTCACCTCAAAATTTTCACAACCCCATAATTAATTACTATTTAAAGTATTATAAAATATCTCATAAAATATTCTGTGGAAATTAAACAATAAAATATTAATAATTGAATATATGAAATTCTTAACTTCATAGTATCTGCTTAATAATCAGAACTATTCCAAAATACAGACTCATCAAAATAATTACTATGTAATCATTTTATTTTAATTGAATTTACCGAACACCGTACCAAATCACCAATCCCTGACAGCTACTCCTACCTGAATATTATTATTATTATTTTTTTGGACAACAAACTTAATTTTAGGTGAGAAAAGGGGATAGCCAGCTTAATTTTCGGAGAAACCCGAACCAGAGTACTTGCAGTCGCCCACATTCTTTCGTCGTGTATTCCTGTGAACAACTAAAGTGATAGAGATAAAAAGAAGTCATTGTACAACGCTGCAATGTTTGCCAGCCTTGCAGGAAAGCGAACTCTGCATTAATACAGAACATATGCCCTAACAAGCGACCTCCGGGCCGTTATATATCGAGTCATTCCCGGGCCTCAGGATCTCTGTGATCTTACAGAGTTTCATCAGATTTATTCTGCATAGTCAACAGTTCATATGCTTATAGTCCTTTCCTATTTTTTTATACAAGTAAAGAACAATGCCATCCTTTTCTGATTACCATCAGGCTTTTCCAGACCACGTCGGGATTACCTGTCCGATCTTTGATTTTCGTCAAGATAAAAATTTGCAGCACGATGTTGTTAACCATCTTCCTGACTGGCAAAATATGGAGTTTTCTCCGGGGGATGCACTGGCAATCTTTGATTCCTGCGAAGCAATACAAGCGCAGGACATTAACCTGTGGAACGGTGGGGGCGATGATTTGCACTATTCGTATGAGCCAGCCATGGGATATTTGGGATTGCAGGAGATTATTAATCCCACTATATTTAGCAATGGGCAGGAAGCAGCCACAGCAACCTATGGTCCATCTGTCGATGTTGATTATGTTGAATAGCCTCTGTATCCTCTACCAAAAAGCAGAGGGAGAGAAGATATAAAGGCCTACAATGCCAGTTATGTTCTGCATCATACTCCAGGTGATGGTAAGAATTGATTGACATAAAAGCTAGTGTTTTGATAGTTAATGAAAATCTAGGAATAAACCTTGTAATGCTGTGAATTCCCTATTCTTCCAGGTTCTAGTATATGTTGGAACTACTACACCTACATGCAGACTCTCAGTTAGAGCATGCAACTACATGCAACTACATGCAACTGCATGCGGACCCTTAGTTAAAGCATGCAACTACATGCAACTACTACACATCTACATGCGGACTCTTAGTTAGAGCATGGGATTGCATGCAAGATTCCTTTTGCATGACTTACTCCTTGATTTGCTCCTTCTTTAACTTCGCAACTGACTAGTTATCTCCGGAACTTGTTGTAGGTGTTGAGTCTTCTCATTGATCACCACTATAGTTCATTACCTTGGGATCTTCACCCAGTAATGCTATATAATGAGCATTGTAACATATTTTTTAATGAATCATTCTTTTCTTCTTTCAATTTTCTTTTAATGTTTTTGCTCTGCAAAGCTGTGTGTTGAACCTTTACTAGCTAGAT